>BQNB010032870.1:2483-29209 GCA_026074375.1 Tanacetum coccineum
AACACAAACTATAGTGCTTATTTAGTAAATGATTTTTTGAGTTAAGGTTTAATATAAAGACCAATCGATTATATAGTATTGCGCCATTGTATCAAGTTTCAAATCCTAACGTTAGTTATACTTCCTTAAATCATCAGATGGCATAAAGCGCATGATTCAAACAAGAGTGCAATGTCCTGATAGAAAGTGGTTTAGTGATTACATTGGTAACTATCATAATATTACGACACCAACCAAGCCTGCAACAACTACATAGAAACAAACACAACCTATTCCATTCCCCGCAAAATATCTCCAGCCCGTGTGCAACGCACGGGTATGCATGCCTCGTATATTTAGAAAACAAAAATAAAGTCAAACCTCAACAAATACTTGTAGTGTCATCAATTCATTAAGGGACCTAATTTTTGGCTGTCCGGATATTTCCTGCAAAAAATAAAATATAAATGAATGTAGGATTGGTATAGTAAGAATGTCAGTATACCAATTGAATTTACAAACATTTCACTGTACCACCTCAAACTCAAGAGCCACAATAGTATCCCCGATGGAAGTCATGGATCTTGTTTTTGGAGAGACTGTAGTAGTGGTTCCTAGTTGAGCATATGGGGAACCACGAGTCATAGCCAACCTCTTCTTTCGCTCTTGGATAGACCTTAAGACATACTTCTTTTGTAGACCACACTTCTTCTTGTTTGATTTAATGTTGGCCGCAAAAACAGTTTCTAAAGGTGGTTTGTAATCAGCTTTAACAACATTCACATACTTGGACTTGTTAATTTCATCCTGAAATTAGAAAGTGTGGTATCTAAAATTAATATACCTTCACATTTTCTGGCAACAAATTCGTTGTATCTTTCTGTGCATCAATTAGCTCATCAACGGGTTGATGTTCTAAAGGTGTATCTTTGACAGGCAAATTCTCCTCTTCATGTTGAAATGTCATATCATCTAAAGAAAATTAGGAATCATCTCCTCGTCATTCAAGACAGACATGTAATCGTCCCGAAATTCATCAGCTTGACATGTTTTAGTTATATAAACAGGATAAGAAAACAATTATAAACAAATAATTTAGTCTCAAATTTTAATATATATACATACAGTCAGGGGCTCAGCCGTGGGATGTTGATTGATCTTAGGTCCAGAACGATTAACATGGGCTTCATGTTGAAGAACATCTAGTTCTGGATGGTCCGCAGCATAAGCACATGCTTGAATTAGATCGTCCACACTGGCAAGAATGGGTTGAGAAAAATTATAATCATTCATTTGATCTGGCTTGTCAATTGCCATACCATCACAACCGACTTTGGCATAATGCATATCAGGACGAGAGCATATTGACTGTCAAATTCAAACAATTAGTGAGAAAATTCTCAAACTAATGTATAAACAGGGGTATATATTATAAATAAGAGAAGTTTATACTAACCATTGGATCATTAGCTGCACCACCTAATTCTTGGTCCACACCGGTTTGATTAGAATTTAAATCTGGAACAGAACAAGATGGAATATCATCAGAGTGATTGGGAATCATATTAGGCTTTGCATTTTCTGCTGCATAATCATTTGGCTGCTTTTCTTTCAAAAGTCTCTCTAAATTTGCAATTCTTTCTTCATGAACCTTAACCACAGCATAAAGGTCATGTATTGATACATTGGCCGGCTGATTCTCATTATCTTCTTCACTATTTCTACAGCCTGCTTCTGAATCAAAAAGACCATCTCCATCTTCTAATAAAAGCTGATCATTATTTCCAACAAAATTTTCATTTACAGCATTATCTTTAGACAAACCAGCAGAAGCATCCTCGCACATATTACAGTCTTCATCAACTAACTTATCATTTATAATTTCATCTTTAGACAAACCCGCAGAAGCATCCTCGCATACATTATAGTCTTCATCAACAGAATTATCTTTTGAGACCAAAACAGAATCATCCCCGCAACCTTTCCCATCTTCATCAACAATACCATTGAAGAATGGAATACTTGAATCAAACCATGATTGAATCTTCTCTGCAGGAGTTGGATCAAGGTTGACAATTGGAATAGAGTCCTAACGAACAAATACAAACAAAAATGCGTAGGAACAAAAAATCAAATTTAATAAAATATTTGAATACAGTTAGGTATGTGCTTATAGGTCTAAATAGACGGTTGTAATGAGATTTATCAAACTTTGTAATGTTTGTCCAAGCAAGACAACGAGGTATGACATTATCCTTTTTAGACCACCATTGTTTACTGTTTGGGTAACTCTCCAAGATCCATATCTACATAATAAGTTTAATTTTGGTTACATAAAAACAAATATATTTATACAAGATAAGCATAAAAGGATAAAGGTTTATAAATTGTAACCTTGAAAGCCTAAGCAAAACCATATAGATTGTATGTGGCATTGTAGTTTGGGTTTTTCTTATTCTCATCCAAATGATGTTGCCGGTGTTCATCAACAATGTTGACAGTCATTTCATAAAATTTTGCCCACATATATTCACCCCAAGGATAGTCATTCCACGCATCCAAATCCTCCACCAATGTCACTAAACGCCTAGGGATACAATTCCTGTCTTCTTTACCCATAAACACTAATTCGGCAACAATTAAAAGACAAACCCAAACCGCATCAATATCATGTAAACCTGCCCAACCCTTTTTATCTCTAACAAGGGCCAAAAGATTACATGATTTTAATCTCCTAATATCTTTTTCAGTTACTATATCTGGAAATACGGGCGTGCAAAAACAACTCAAATTCTCATGTTTGAGTGACACAACGCCAAGTCAAAAACCAGTGAGTAAACAAAATTCTTTCCGGCCAAAGTGTAACATATGATCGCCTATACGGAATATAATTGGGGGACATTCAGAAGTATTCTCTAAAACGAGTACCTGATGTTGCAAGACATAATGCATCAAATGGTTATCATTGTAGTGAGAAAGAAGATCCAACCAAGGCCCAAATACAGTTCTTCTAAATAGGTTCAGACGATTAGGATTGAATGACAATAGACATTTAATTTCTGAAAGTAATTTCTGAAAGTAATTTCTGAACGTAATTTCAAAGCTGACCTAACAACTGCTTTAACATCATACAACTGAATGGAATCAGTCATGTTATAAATTGATAGAGGAGAAAATATGGGTTGATTGATTATGGGATTATTGTGTATTTATGATGCGAGTGTGTGTTCATGGATGGTCAATTGTGTTTTTTTTGTGTTTGGTTAAGGTTGATGGAGGAAGAACAGTGACGATGTATGTGTATTTACTTTTTTGATATATAAAAAGTTAATTTTGATTAGTTAATAGTACTTTTGTCAAGAAAAAATAAGTACTTTTAAAATAATAGTTGCCCTAAGGCATTGGTTGCCCAAAGTACTAGTTGTCCAGTACCTGAAATAAACTAACTTGTTAAAAAGACAAAAATGTCCAGTTGCCCTACAGACATAAGGGTACATATACCTTACACATATACTATATACTTTTATACCTTTAGGGACACTTGTCAATTTTTGCATAAGTTGCACCGTTGCCCTGGTTGCACAGGTTATTTTTGGAACAAAAAGTCTATTGGAAGGAGAATGGTATTTCACATATGGTTTTGGACTCTTTTAAGAATTAGCCCTTTTTATTACTGATTATCCTTGGTTTTTACATGGAAATTTTAATTATTACATAGTTTTACCTATTTTAATTTCATATATCACTTTAATTATTAATCTATATTTATATTTATACTATTTATAAATAATTAATTTTTTTTGTTGAATGTTGAATTTTTAAAAATTAAAAAAATTTATTTAAAAAACTTTAATTATAGTAAGCTTTTGTTAAATGTTTAAAAATTAAAAAAACTTAATTATGGTGAAAAAACTTAAATATTATTTAATCCCTAAATCTTCAAACTTTTATTATTTTACGACTAAAATTCAGACCAAAACCACAAATTCACATGTATAATTATTTGTCGTTATACGATATCGCTTTGCACGGGTATACGTCTAGTTATATATAAAGGGTTTACACCCTATTGTTGAATGTTGAAAATTAAAAAAAATATGTATGGAAATTATAATTTCATTTTGTTTAAATAGTGTTTAATCCTCAAACTTTTATTATTTTTCGTTTATAACCCATAAACTTTTTTTATCACTACAACTATCTACCGCTATAAAATTTTGTTGCTATGCACGGGTATTCGTTTAGTTCATATATCACCCTATTTTGATGATTAATTTTATATATATCAAAAGTGCAACCATTAAATGCATAATGTACAATGTTTTTCAAACATTTTTGGGCATATATGAATTTTTCATCTTTAAAGACGGGAGATATAAAATTGCCACTAAGTTTTATTTACGGGTCAATAATAGTTTAATCTTTTAATTTTGACTTGACTTAATTTTATATATACCCTTAACAGTGTTTTACTAATTGTTTAAGCCACTTAACTTTGTTTTACCCAATGTTTTAAAAATCGATTTTTTAATTGATCCGGTTGAGCCACCGGGTCACGGTTCAACTGATTTAACCGGTAGTTCAACCAAGTTTTTTGGCCAAAATCGGCTTTCGGTCACCCGACCGGTTCAACCTGTCGGGTTAACCCGGGTTTAAAACTGTTGAGGCAACATTGACTAAGATCTCCTTTATGTTTTAACGATGACAGGTCTGGCGAGCTGGTCACGCGCCAGCACGTGGCCAGCGCGCCACTCTCGTATTCTATTTTATGAAATTTTTTCTCGTCGGCTTTCCTCTTACCCGACACATGTGGATCTTTCAATAAAGGTATGTACATGATACTTAAGCAATTAGAAACACTCGAAACGAGGTTTAGACTTAGAAAGGAGCAAAAAATTCCTCCCGTTTTTCAACAAAACGCCAACTCACTTCTTTTATCTAAAGCCTCTAGCCAAGGCCGAAACTTATTTTCTAAACCTAGTATAAACATACTTTCAACACACCAACAAATGAAAGTATTCATTTAACCTTGATCTGGATTTACGTTGTCTCTAATCACGTAACGGGTTTTACTCCCTTATTGGTCAAACTAAGTTAAAGGTCACTTTGCGTAAATGCATCCTTTCCAGTTACGAGATATGCTTGCTTAAGATGCAAAACACTTAGCTTATTTGCATCAAGATGATTAGTGATCAAATCCATTGTTAATTATCATGGATTAAATCTTAATGACTATTTGAGTTTGTGGAAATTGAAAGTTAATTATGCTTTGATCCTTTTTACCTTTTCAACAAAAATGTTTTTACAAATTCACACATTCCTCAATGTATTCCTCACACATGACTTACACCTCACTTCTCACTTAAACATTCCCTAATCATTTGTTAATCCTCATTTCTCAACAAATTAGTATTATTCTCACTTCTTCACACAATCCAAACATTCCTTCCACATTTCTAAATACATTCTCTAATCATTATTATCAAACTCTTTTCTTCCATAATGACAATATAATTAACTACATAATCAATCCTTTGATTATCTTTATCTTCATCTCCTTCCTCACAACTATAAACCTTAAACCTTCCCCACTTAGACATGTCCTAAATCTTATCCTCTTACATGACAACTCACATTCCCTTACACAATGTACCTCCTTGTACTTGTTGTCCCTCACAATTCCAACATAGGCTCCTATACATCACATCACAACATTCTCTACCACACATTCCCTATTCATTCTCTTCTTCATCTCTTCACTCACATACACTTCCATTTGAATTTCAAATAACACACACACACTCAAAGCTTCCTCCATACACTTCCACTAACATATTTCTACTTTTGAAATTCAAATCCTCACACACTTCACCAAGCTTCTCCTATATACCTTTCTCACTCTTTCCATTCTCCTTCAAAGCGTGCAATGATCTCTCATTAGCTCTTGTATTTCTCACCTCTTGCCATTCCTTATTTCCTCTCTTTTCTCTTCTCATATCCTCTAAGTCTAACACCTCTTGTGTTCTAATCTTCTCTTCTGTCATCTATTGAATAGAACACATCTTCGCAAGAGAGACACACAAGTACCTAATCCATACTTGTGTGTTAATAGTCAAGGGTCTTCTTTCTCATACCCTTTCTTTTAAAATCGAGTCTCTAGGTTAGGTTAGGACTTGATTTGAACAATCAACTTATCATTTAATTTGGTTGTAAGGGAAGTATTGTGTCTTAGTTATCAAGCCTAGATCATTGGGTGATCTAGTTGGGGTCTGGTATACTTCTAAGGGGAAGTTCTTGGTGGTCTTAGTTGATCTTAGTGATCCTAGAAGAAAGTCAAATCACGGATTCTTAAGGGTGGATTCCGAGGGCGGAATACCGTAGGGAGCGGCTCTTCTTAGTGAGCGCCGATCTTAGTACATATCTGTCACACCCCGAAAATTTCAGGTCAATATTTTAAACTTTTCCGATCATTATTTTTGATTTTTATACGTTACGTTTGAATATGGCAGTTTACCGGGAAGTTAACCCGCGTAAATCTAAAAAACGTCATCGGACGCGTTCCGACTTCGGATTTTGATTAGTTTAGATATTATATGAGTTATTTTATCTTTTCTAAGTGTTTCGTAGTTTACAATCACTCCCGGTATTTATTTTTACGCTTTAACGTTTAAATTACGTTTTTCGCGTTTTTGACCTAACGGAACCCCGAAAACTCGAAATCTTTTCGTGTAAACTTTAGTTATCGTCCATATCATGTTCTTAAGCCAAAAATTTTGTTCTCCCTCCCCTTTTGTCACATATTGGATGCCTAAACCAAACCAAATGCAACCATAAGTCTTGAAATTAATTCAAGAGCATCTTTTATTTAAATTTCTCATGCATGTGATGGATAGTGACACATGAGAGTGTCATTCTCATGCACATTTCCTCAAGTTAGACCAAAACATGTGATACTTACATACTTTGACCTCATTTGACCAACTCAAGATCAAGTATAATGAACCATGACTCAAAATTTTGAACCATGTGGTCCTTGTGGTGTTGTTTCGGCCGAACCACATACACACACCCCTTTGGTGTGCGTTGGTCACTTGATACTTAAAACCATGAAACCCTAAACCTTCCCTTGACCTATAAATACCCCATTATAACACACATTAGGTCATTTCTTATTTTCCAAGCCTCATCAAAATTTTTCTTTCTCTCTTCCCCTCTCCCTAGCTCACGGCCAAACACACCCTTTTAGGGTTTTCATTTTCTTTGATTTCTTGCATAATCCAAGCATACAAGGTTCATTTCTAAGAACATCTAAGGTGGTTTGAAGTATTGGTTCTTTGATTTAAAGGTTTTTCTTCAAGATCTAAAGTTAGGGTTTCAAGATTTATTATTGGGTTTTATAGATCTAGTATTTTGGGGTATAGATTTTGTGATTTCTCTACTTGTTCTTCATTTTTGTAAGTGTCTTGAATCTTTTCTTGTGATTTACTTATTTTCTTTCATATATGTTCAAGATCCATACATCCATATGTTATGTTTTAATTTTTGAAAGATTATAAAACAAGATTTTATAAATAATGATGTTACTTTGTTTCACTAGTTAAATATTATGTTCTTGGTGAGATGAGAGTTGAATGAGAGTTGCAACAATAGAAATGAAGAGATTAGGTTAGTTTTAGGTGTGGTTTTGTTGTGGTTTACTTGTGAATGGAGATTAGACTAGACTAGACACTATTGTGAAGTTTGGTGTGATTTTTGGAAGCGTTTGCGAAAAATGATGTTGCTGATCCGAAATGGTTTTGAGGTTTTGAATGACTTAGGAATGTTTTCATTAGGCGTAAAAGTAGTTTTTGGAGAGCTCGTTTCGAATAGATAGTTTTTCATATATCACACATTAAAATTGGACTTAAAGCGGCCAAGTTATAGCCAAATGAAACATGAAATATTTTTCGGCAAAACCAAATGAATAGTTGCTGATGTGAATAGTAAAATGGGTTTTCGGACACTTTCGATGTATTTTGAGCTTTTAAAACCTTAGCGAAACATATAGTAGCACATATATATTGATTAGTATCATTTAAAGATGTCGTTAACATATTTTAGGAAAAGCGTTAAAGTTACTAAAAAGAGTAAGTTTGGTGAATTTAAGCAAGATGGACATGGAAGTTAAACGTTTAGATTTCTCTAGTGCACTTAAGGAAATATGGATTAAGCAAATATAGGGGACGGTATTAAAGTCTTGAAACTAAAAACTTTCCTAAAATAGAAACTTACTAAAAATAGTAATTTTTGGTTAAACGCCGAAACTTAACAAAACTCTATAATTTTATTTAGTTACGTTTTGTTAATTAAACCAAAGCAAACACACATGGGTGTCTTTTGGTGATGAACATATTGTGCAATTCTAGGCATACTTTTCGTGTTATAAGACGCATTATTATTCTAGGTCGCGGCTAGATTTCTATATCATCATTTACTTGCGTGATTATTCATTTGCTCATCTTGCTAAGGTGAGTTCATATCCCCACGTTTTTACTATCTTTACTTTACTACTTTGGGGTGAGAAACATTGCTTGTTTTTAAACTACGGACACAGTTACTTTACGTTGCCTTTTCCTGATTATGTGTTGCCTAAGTTGCAAATAGACCACTAATGCCCGAACTATCATGAACCGTTAATTTCTTGACCGAAGGACCGGTTGAGTGAGCGCGAATGTTGTAAATAGATCTATTGGGACTAATTATCCCTATCCGGGTAAGTAGCGCTTACTAGATTCGGGAGACACGAACAAACGGATATATACCATGTCGGATTTCATTAGGTTATCTTGGTCAGATACCTGAAGGGCAATTAATATCTTGTTTGGCATATAATGTGCTGCATCGAATTGAGCCTCGGTGTCATGAGCTTAACGCAAGAGTAAATACTTTTTATGTGAAGCTGTATCTGTTATAACTGTCACGTGCGTACTGTGAACTTGTGGTCCACTTTTAATACTATATTCAAACCTATGAATTCACCAACTTTATGTTGACGTTTTAGCATGTTTTTCTCAGGTGCTTAGATGTGAATGTCTTTGCTTGCTTTATGGTGTTGCCTTGCATTGGACCGATTTTCAAGAATTATCATTATCTATGTTAACATCGTTGTCAAACTTTAAAACCTTTTAATTGCTTCCGCATATTATCTAAGAATTTATGAAAAACTTTAACTATTTTATTTAATGCAACGATGTTGGATTTTTAAACGTACCCTTAAGGCTGATCTTTGATCTTATGTGATGAAATATTGACGTCACGGCCCCCGACACACATGTTCCTTCCGTCCTATGCCCGTTTGGGGGTGTGACAGATTGGTATCATGAGCCACGGTTATAGAGAATTAGGTAGTATTTAGGTCTGGTTTATAACCAGTATGTGATCCTACGTGTTTCTACTTGCTTACGTATATAATTACTATCGATAAGTATACGGGTATTAATTATAATACACTTCCATAATTATATTACGTATAATTTTGCCATGACTATACCTTACATCTATATTTTTCCTGCATTGCACGCATTGGCATGGTTTGATATAAAAGGGATTTATATTAACTCTTGCTTGTGCAGGTTATGGCAGCTCTGGTTATTTCTATTTCTTCAGACGTATCAGTCGAGAGTGTGGGATCCTCTTTTCCGTGAGTTATCCTTATCGGTTCTATTTCTGTTGAGGTCCCGATTGCACCGGAGGTGGGGGCGGCTGTAGTTGCCTCACCTGCCGGGGTGCTCGAGCTTGATACTCATTCATCGTCAGAGGCTGATCCATCAGAGAGTTCACCACCTCCCATATCTGTAGCACCTATGGTTTCACCTTTTCTGTGTTTAGACGATTCAGAGTCAGATACTGAGATACCCGAGAGACATGTATCACCTACACCTCATGATGCTATGCTTACTAGATGGAGGAGCAGAGTTGCATCATGATCATCATCACCTACTACTTCTACTCTAGAGATCCATACTGCTCCCATTTTACCCGCACCATCTGCTATTGTTGCATCATCATCTGAGTTTCCACTTGCACCTGTTGTTGCCCCACCCGGGATTCGTCGACGACGAGCTATTCTTATCCGACCCGGGGAGGACATTCTTATTGGTCGACTTTACCGTACTCATCTTGGTGGGCCATGTATGGCATTGACCATGAGGAAGTCGATTAGATCTTTACCTTCTCATTGTTTAGCATTGAGGTACACATCACATCATTTGGATCGTTTTACTTCCGAATCATCATCGAGTCATTCATCTTCAAATCATTCATCATATGGGCATTCTATTTCGGGTCATTCCTTATCCGGACATACATCACCAGATACCACCGTTGCTGATTCATCTACACCACCGAGATTTGTTCATCCATCGCTTGCTAGGACTCCACGGTGTAGTGAGGCCTATCTCCGTTAGAGGTCTGCCCCATTATCTACCATGTATCCACCGATGACATCCGAGTCATCAGCTGGGGATTCTTCTTCCGAGTCATCTGCTGGACCATCTTGCAAGAGATGCAGGTCCCCTGCTGCTACCGTGACTTCATCTATCCATGCTACAAGAGCTTTAGTTCCTTCTCGTGCTAATCTCCTCCCACCTCGTAAGAGGTTTAAGGATTCTATTTCACCAGAGGATAGTGTTGAGGAGGACATTGATACGGATGTGTTAGAGGACATTGAGGCCGATGCTACGGCTGTTGAGGTTGCAGTAGATAGGGATGTTGTGACTGGGATTGTTGCAGGTATTGATATGGAGGTCGATGTTGGGATTGATGTAGAGGATGAGGTTGAGGACGAGGTCGAGTCTAGTGATAGAGGTACTATGGAGGTTGGAGTGGATGTGGCTGCTAGGATTGACATCCCTGATGCTATGCTTATGCCCGATGCTATAGAGCGTTTGGAGCAGGTTGAGGAGGGTTTGCAGGATATTTATGAGCATGTTATAGAGATACCTCTTCAGAGGATAGAGGACATTAAGACGGGACATAGAGAGTTGGAGTCGAGGAGTTTAATTGCTGGTTGAGAGAGAGCTAGCTTACTTGATCAGGTTGCATCCTTGGAGAGGAGCAACACGAGACTTCGAGGCACCATGATGATGGAGAGAGTGCGAGCCGATAGGTTTCGGCGACGCATGAGATTTATAGAGAGTAAGCTTAGGCAGATCCGTAGGTTCCGCTACTATGACAGGATGCGATTTAGGAGATTGGAGACATTCGCTGCGAGGCGTTTGGGTTTTCGTCCATGATGTTGTGTATGGAGATTAGATTAGTGGTAGTAGTAGTATTAACATAAATCAAGTTCCTCATTATGGGTTGAATGTAATCGACTGATGTTTTTATATATGATATGAAAAGCTTGTTTTGATTTTCTCGCGTGTTCGACTTTACTGCTATTTACTTGTTCTGGCAAAACATGTTCTATTGTATTTTCTATATAAACCTTATTATCATTTATAGTGGCTATATCTCGTGTCGAATCTCACCATGTGCTATGTCTTGTGCTATAGAAATTGACTATCACTCGTTCTGGTATGACCCCGAAGGCAATCGAAGAACTCGTTAACTGACGAGTAGAAGAAGCGTTGGCTGCTTATGAGGCGACCCGTGCTGCAAATGCTCTCGAGGCTGAAAGTCAAAGCCAAAATGGTAGTGACGGCGATAATTGAAATAGGAATAGTGGAGATGGAAATGGTGGAAATGGAAATGGTGAAAATGGAAATAGCGGAAATGAAAATCCAAATGAGAATGATAGGGGTGCTAGGCCTGTTGCTCGAGAGTGTACCTACTAAGACTTCATGAAGTGTCAACCACTCAACTTCAAGGGAACAAAAGGAGTTTTCGTGTTGATAAGGTGGTTTGAGAATATGGAAACAGTGTTCCATATCAGCAATTATCTAAGGATGTACCAAGTTAAGTATGCTACTTGCACTTTGTTGAACAGTGCTCTAACTTGGTGGAATTCACATAAGAGGACCGTTGGAACTGTGGCTGCATTTGCCATGTCATGGAGAGAGAGCTTATGAAGTTAATGGCTGAAGTGTACTGCCCAAGAAATGAAATTTAAAAGATAGAGTCTGAGCTGTGGAATTTGACCATGAAGAATGTTAGATATTAGAAAAAGACTCGGTCACCCCGTGTATTTTACTGTTTATTATAGCTCGTAGTTTAATAGTTAAGATAAATCTAAGGGAATGTAATTGCTGCTGAACCTACAAGACTGCATAGGGCTGTTCGAATTGTAAAACAACTTAATGGAGACTAAAAGTTGAAAGGATATGCTGTGAAAAATGCTGAAACAAACGAAGATTTGAGGTCAATCAGAGAGACAACTGTGGACAACAACCACCATTCAAAAGGCCAAATGTTAGAGGTCAGAATGTGGCAAGAGCCTATACGGCTGGCAACAATGAGAGAAAACCATATAATGGACTGTTGCCTCTCTGCAACAAGTGTAAGCTTCATCATGAAGGGCATGCACTTGAGATATGTGGGAGTGTAAACAAGCTTGGGCATTTTTACCCGGGAAATGTCAGGTCACAAAATCTACTGCTTTATTAGATGGTCAGTAGTGAATAAAGGTTGTAACTTGTTTCGAGTGTAGAGGCAAGGACATACAAGAGTGATTGCCAAAGTTGAAAGATCAAACCGTGGAAATAAGCTGTGTCTGAAACAAGAAGGGGATTGGGAAAAGCAATGAGGAAAAGATATGTGATGGTGTGGAGGAGACGTAACCCAGATTCATATGTCATCAAGGGTCGTTTATTCTTAATCTATTATCATTATGTTCTATGATATTGATTCAGTCGCCGATAGAAGTCTTGTCGTCGACTAATTTATTACTTTGCTTGATGTAAACCCGATACTGTTAGACGTTGCTATGCTGTCGATTAGCGACAGGAAGAATTTTCTTAAAAACTATTACGTACCTAGAGATTGTACGTTGGATTGTTTTAGGTTAACCCCATTCAATATTGACCTATGCCAGTAGTACTGGTAGTTTTGAAAACGGTTTCCTATCATCGGCATGGATTGAGTTAGCGAAACCATCATGCGGTGGGGCGTTTGTGATGAAAGATGTGCGAATTACTATGGAGTGAAGTTTTGATAGTTCAAAGGTGATAGAGACGACAATGGAGAGAAGTCGACAAGTTAAACCTTTTATATCGTGCACTAAGACCTCAAGGAAAAATGTAACAGGGGACGGATGTGACACCCCATCAAGTTCAGGTCATTATTTTAAACTTTTCCGATCATTACTTTTGACTTTTATACGTTACGTTTGAATCTGGCAATTTTTTCAAGAAGTTGTCCCGCGTAAAACTGAAAATCATCATCAGATGCGTTCCGGCTTCGGAATTGGATTAGTCTATGTATTATATGCATTATTTTATCATTTTAAAGTGTTACGTAGGTCACGTTCACTTTCATTTGCAATATATACGTTTTTTGCGTAAGTCGTATGGTTTTAGCGTTTTACATCAAACGGAACCCTAGAAACCCGTAATCTTTTCGTGTAAACTCTAGTTATCGTATATGTCGGGTTTAGAAGTCAAAAATTTCATGGTCACCCCCTCCCTTACTCAATTCACACGCATACATACACTCTTAATTAAACATCATGGAATCTTTTACCTTTAATTTCAAAATTCAAGCATCACATGCAAAGATGGTGACATTTTGTATGCATGCTCCTATGCATGAGTTGTATTCTTACACAACTTGTCTTCATGCACCCATGGAGGACCACAACTCCACTAAGGTAATTTTTGGAATCTTGATTTAATTAATATAGCTAGTGATCAAACCATGAACCCCCTCCCCCTTAGCTTGTTGTGTCCGAACCCACACCCACACACACCCTTGGTGTGTGTGTAACACCCCCAAAATGGGTCGCAGCGGAATAAGGATATCCGGGGCGTGTTACTTCTCAGATCAATAGCACAAGATATATAAGAACGACAAAAAGTCGTTTAAAATGATACATTGGATTTGATAAAAGACTTGTTACACAAAGCATGCAGCTTTACTTGTTCAGTGTTTGATATTACAAAGATTGACAATACATTTCCCAAAACATATTACATCCAAATCTTTAGCGTGATAACCAAAAGTGTCACCAATGTATCCCTGGCACCTCGTGCCTATTGACCACCTGAAAACATTGCTTTAAAACGTCAACAAAAATGTTGGTGAATTCATAGGTTAGTAAATTATAATATGCAGGACCGCAAGACTTTCCCCGTGATAAAGCAACAGATGCAGACATCACAAAATCCGATTACGTTTTCCTAAGCTCATGACACTGAAGCTCGACAATTATATTCGCAATAATAAATATTGCTATTCTGCCCGATCAGATGTTCAACCCTAAACATCCCAAATCCGACATGCTATAACGTTCGTTCCCGGTGATAGCTAATCACCCGAACGGGGAGGTCAATCCCAAATAGATCTATTCATAACATTCGCGCTCACATAATGTAATTCACAACTACATCTATGCAATTGACAGTTCATGATAATGGGCTCAACTTGGGTTATCGCTACTTAGGCAAACACGTAATCAATATAAAATATACACTTGCGTCCAATTTATAAAACAAAGCATGTTTCCACCCCAAAGTTATAAATCATTGAAATCGTAAAAATGTGGGGCTATGAACTCACCTTGAGTTACTGATAATCCAAATATCACAGATAGCGCGTCACGTAAATGATCGAATGCAACCTAAATTAACATAGGTCGTATAAGCACTAATCGCTTTGATTAACTAACATCATATACAAGTCTATGTTAGTTACATCATACTATCGTTCGGGCTATCATAATTTAAGAGGTCATGTAGTGACGTATGAGGAGCTAGGACACTTTAAATCGTAAATCCAACAACTCGTCGATACGCCACCCCGAAGAGGCCTCATTATGAAACTCCCTAGTAATATAGTACTTTGATAACCACATATAATTCTATATAGCTTCATCACCGTCTATTTGTAATTTAGAAATCGTTGTTATAGAGTGAAAACGTTTATAATTATCGTTTTAGTAAAACTAGCATAACTTTCCCGTTTTAAACCCGTTTCTCGCGTTTCTTACGTCCATGTCTTCGTATTGAGATGATGTATAAAAATATTACATTTTTATATTTTATAACCTTCTGATGAACAGTACTTTTACTGTTCATGACGTTTTATAAATTTACTTTTATAAATTTAATTGTCGTAATACCCGTAAATGCAATAACTTGTTCGTTTTAATCCCGATTTTAGCGATTCCTTCGACCACGTCTTTGTTATCAAAATTATCACATTTTTAATAAGTGGGGTCTGCTGATGAACAGTAATTTTTACTGTTCATAGTTTATAAAATTACTTTTATAAACTCGAATTATCGTAAACGTCGTATTTTATTCGTTTTAGCTCCGTTTTTAGTAATTCTTTCGAGCACGTTCTCGTAATTGAAAGTTCTATTTATTTATGAAGTTTACAAAAATTAATGTTTCTGTCATGAACAGTAACTTTTTATAAAAATAGTTTTATAAAAATATTTTTATACATTTTAAGTATATAAACTTGCGTAATTCATAACTTCTTCGTTTTTAATCAAAAAATTACGTTTCTTATTGTTTTGGAATCCTAAAAATATGTATAATCTGTTAAAACTACCAAACTTTTTGTTTTGTATAATATTTATAAAAGTTATTTTATAAATCCGTTTAATTAACGTATAACTCGTAATTAGCGTATCTTTTTCGTTATTAATCCGTTTTTCGAGTTTCTTACCTTTTTGGAATCGTCATGAGATGTAATATCTTTTTAAAATGTCAAACCCACTGTTTGGATTTCGAATCCAAACAGACCCTTTATGTTTAATATGTATACTTTTATACCAAGTATATTATATGTCTTACATATAAATATGTCCATTAGTCCACATATTGTCCAAATGTCCAAGTTAACAAGATTTACAAGTTATTAACATCACATGAAAACATAACTTTCCTTAAGTACTTTAAAAACCCTAATTTGTACATATACATTTTTATACTTAACCAACATGGTACATCACTTATACTTTCATTATATCATAATATTAACAACATCATAACATATGTAAAAGTGTACAAAATGATAATCACAAGTAAAAACTCTTTTTACATGTTTAAAAGTCCTAAATGGTGATTTTTGCTATAAAGAACTAACATATGCATATAAGGATAAATGTAAGAACATAAAGGGTTTTAGTTGACCTTCTTATGATGTATAATGATGAGAAATATAATCTAAACACTTGTTTAGATTTAAAACTAAAGCTTGCACACTTGAAATCCTAGTTTTCCAATAGAAATCCTAATCTTCCTTTCTTGCTTCAATACTTGTAAATGGTTAACCAAGGCTTGGAAACACCTTAGTATATCTTAGGAATGATGTGTGTATGCTTGCATGGTCTTAGAAAATGAAGGTATGGATTGAGTAAGGTGGGTGTTTGATGTGTCGTGGTTATATGAGAGCCAAAAGAGAGTGTTTGTTTGATTTTTGGTTAAGTGTTTGTTTATCTTGTGATATCTCTCTTAGGAGTACTCTGGACACTATAAGAGCTCGGATGGTCAAAATAGAATGCAATAGTAGGTCAAGAAAAACTGTTTTCATGTCTTAAGAAAGGACCTATGGTTCAAATGGAACATCGTTCATGGCTAGTAGGTTTAAATGAAAAGGTGTTGTACAAGTCCAAGTTGTGTAAAAATTGTGTGACCTTTGTCTCCAAGGTTGTTGTTGCCGTGGGATAGGAGGGGCAAAAGGGTTCTAGAAACCTTTTTGATAGTTAACACATTATCTAGTGAAATATATGCAAGTTACTAGTTGTAACTTTTATATAAAAGATGTTTTACTTGCAGCAATTTGTGTCTTGATTTATTTCCTAATGTACAAAGTGTAAAGTAATATTAACTTGGGTAGATTTAATAAAACTTTAAGTGTTGGGTACAATCGTGGGTATTTGTTGAAGCGTAGATTAATTAACGTGGTTCCATGTATGTCTAAATGTACTTTATCGCGAAACGTAATAAATTTACGTAACCAATAAAAATAAACAAACAATGACCATAATTATTCTCAAAATAATTATTTAATACTTGCTTGATGTAAACATTTGATTGTTTGGTGCCCGTTTATATTGAACGTAAATTTTTAGCTTACGCGATTTTACTTAATACATGAAATTACAAGCAAATGCGTACGACACTAAAAATAAATAGTAGATTTATCGATGTCGTCAATGACTTGAAAACACGGGGTGTTATAACATGGCTTCAAGATTCGAGTACTAAGCTATGACTTGGCAGAGCAAAACGTCATCATGTGCTTCATTGACAGAATTGAACAAAAGTAGTGACCGTTGGCTTCATACAAACACACAAGGGAAGAGAAATTTGCACTAAAACCTTTGGTAAAGAAGCACAAGCCTCTGACACACGGATTGCCATGCTAGCAATCCGTCTGATCACATATTGATCCAACGGTGAAAGATTGGTATCCAATGATTAGAGATGAATGAATGATCAGGATTAAAAGGAGCGTCTAACCAACTTCAAGACCTGGAACCTTCTTCTTTGGCTATAAATAGCAAGCTTCCTCACACACAGCAGGAAGTTAGCTAGTTAGATAGATTTTTATATTTTAGCTTATTAATTTAGCTTATGTAATTTTTCTTTAAAACTGTTTTTAGCTTATTGTTTACTAAATGTAATTTCCTTTTTCACTATTGTAATCAGCTCTTTTATTATAGAAGTCAAGTTTACTTATTACTGCACTTTACTTTTCTCAAGATTTCTTTTATACAAAATTTTATTAAATATGTTGTTACTGTTTCATAAGTTCTAAAGTTTCTAAGCTGTAGATTGATCTCAACTTAATCATTACTTTACTTAAATCTTATAAATTCAGTTTAAATACCCTTAGGCTATGGATGGATTTGGTTGTTTTGGATTGATAGCTTACCCTGAAAAGGAGTCTATTGGACTTTACTAGCTTATCCTTGTGATAAGCTAGAGCTTGTTGATGGCTCAAAAGAGCTTTTAATAGCCTTGTTTAGTGCAGAGGCTTAAGTAAGTTTTCATTTTCCTTAACTAGCTTTAAAACTGCTAATTAGCTTAATTTCTGCTTATTGATATTTAGTTTAGCTTAATTGATTTAGTTATAGTTAATTTGTGCTTATTGTGTTTAATTTGTAGTTTAAAATCTTTAGTTTTCATGTTTCTGTCTTAAAATCAGAGAAAAACCAAAAATATAGCATAGTTGTTAGCTTATTCATTCTGGCTTATTTGTTTGCTTAATAATGTTTAATAGGGTTTCTATAAGCTGTCTAATATCTGGTATTTGAGCTATGTTATTTAAAACTTATTTGAATAGCTTAAAAAATAGATTTGATGATTTAAAGGGGTGTTTGGGTCAAGCAGTACTAACTCAAGGCCAATTGGTCCTTTGATTTCAATTTGAATCTCATATTTGAGTTTATCAGTGTAGGATTTAGGGGCTTTGTTAGCTTAATTCAGTTTTAATCAAAGTTAGTTAGTTGTTGTTAAGCATCTGTTAGAATATAGTAAGTAGAATAATCATTAAAGCTTATTGGTTTCTAGTGTTATTAATGCTTCATTGGCCTCCTTATAGTGTTTTATAGTAACAAATTGGTAGCTGCAATAGTTGGATTTAGGTGTTTGATTCACTTTGATTAGGTCAATTTGCATCAACATCTTTATATGATAAATTAGTCCACTTTCTAGCTTAATTTTCAAATAGTATAAGTATTAAGTAGGTTTTTGATTTTTAGCACACAAGTATTTTGTAGAACATTAATCATCTGTTTTAACTTGTTTCTTAAAGGCGTCACCCTAGGGTAGTAAGAAACTATAAATACCCTTCTCCACTCTTGGAGAGGGTGTTGGTTAGTTGGTCTCATTTTGTATTTTCTCACAAGGTAATCAACCATCCTTTTTCCTCTCTACTTTCTCTCCCTAGTTTCTCTCTCTAAAACTCTTTCATTCTTCTATCTCTTTTCTTATGGTTTCTTATCATTGATTCATACCTATTTATATGGAAGTAAAATGATATTATAGTGGTACCGACAATGTGTAATGTAATTCTTCTCATGAATCTTAAGTTGGCAGGACATGTAGGCTATGACTTTCCCCCTTTGCATCAAAACTGAGCCCAACCCTTTACGAGAAGCATCACAGTAAACCACAAAGTTTTCACTACCTTCGGGTAAAGCCAAAATCGGTGCACTACATAATTTCTGCTTTAACAGCTGAAATGCAGCTTCTGCCTTTTCACTCCAATCAAACCTCATGTTATTTTGAGTTAGCTTCGTCATAGGCTTGGCAATTTTTGAGAAACCTTCGATAAATCATCAGTAATAGCCAGCAAGACCTAGAAATTGATGAATCTCTGTCAGAGTCTTGGGCGATGCCCAATCCTTGATTGACTCAGATGGGTCCACATGAACACCTTCACTATCAATCACGTGAGCAAGGAATTGTACCTTCGACGTCCAAAATTTACACTTTGAAAACTTGGCGTATAATTTCTTCTTCTTAAGCAACTTCAAAATTAACTTAAGATTTTCTGCGTGCTCTTCCTCGCTCTTGGAGTAGATCAAGATGTCATCAATAAAAATGATCATGAATTTATTTAGATATGGCTTGCACACCCGATTTATTAGATCCATGAATACCGCTGGTGCGTTGGTCAGTCCAAACGGCATCACTTGAAACTTATAGTGACCGTAGCGTGTACTAAACGATGTCTTTGGAATGTATTCCTCCTGAACTCTGAGTTGGTGATAACTATACCTCAGGTCGATCTTAGAGTAGACTCTTGACCCTTGCAACTGATCAAACAAGTCATCGATTCTCGGAAGTGGATATCGATTCTTCACAGTCAGCTTATTCAGTTCACGGTAATCGATACACATCTAAAAAGATCCATCTTTCTTTTTGACAAACAAGACCGGGGATCCCCAGGGTGAGGAACTTGGTCTTATAAACCCTTTTTCAGAAACTTCTTGAAGCTTAGTAGACAATTCTTGCAGTTTTAACGGTGCTAATCTATACGGGGCGCGTGCCACGGGTGCAGCACCAGGGCCCAAGTCGATTTGGAATTCAACTTGTCGCATAGGCGGTAGCCCAGGCAAGTCTTCTGGAAAGACCACCGAAAAGTTTGGTATGATAGGCACGTCCTCAAGTCGCTTCTCCTCCGACTTGTCTTTGGTTTTCTTCTTCGTAATTTATTCTAGAAAAATTAGGCAACCTTTCTTAATATACTTCTGATTCTTAGTGCACGATATAATGCTCAACTTCGACTTCTTTCCTTTGTCACTCTTATCACCTTGAACTATCAAAACTTCGTCTCCATAGGGAATCCACACAATCTTTTCATCACACACAATCACCGCATGATGGTTCGCTAACCAATCCATGCCAATGATGACGTCAAAACTACCATGCTCTACTGGCATTAGGTTAATATTTAATGGGTGACCTAGTAATCCTAACATACAACCTCTAAGTACGGTATTAGTTTCAGAAATTCTCCCGTTGGCTAATTCGACATCATAGCTAACGTCTAAAGTATCGAGGGTTATATCAAGCAAGGTACTAAAAGTAATCGACACAAAACTTCAATCGGCGCCTGAATCAAATAATACAAAAGCATAATGGTTGTTGAGAAGAAACATACCCGTGACGACGTTTGAGTCGGGGTTAGCATCTCCTCCACCTAGCAAATATGCCTTTCATCTTTCTTCACCAACACCATTCTTGTTTCCAGTTTTGTTTCCACGGTTTTGATCTTTCAGCTTTAGGCAATCACTCCTGTAGTGTCATTGCCTTCCATACTCGAAACAAGTTAAAACTCTTTGATTTACTACTTGACCTCTCTGGTTGGAAGTAGTGGAATCTGCCTCCTTACAATCCTGAGTCAAATGTCCAACCTTTTTGCACTTCCCACATCTCACAGTGCATGGCCCTTCATGATGAAATTTACAATTGTTGCAAAGTGGTAGCGGTCCATTATACACTCTACTTTCATTGTTGCTAGCCGTGTAGGCTTTTGCTGCCAGCCGTGTAGGCTCTTGCTACATTCTGACCTCTAACATTCTGTCTTTTGTTTGGTCGTTGCTGTCCACGGTTGTCCCTCTGGCTGTTATCGAACTTTTGTTTATTCTTAGCGTTTTTTCATAGCATAACCTTTCAACTTTTGATCCATTAAGTTGTTAGCAATTCGAACAGCATCTTGCAGTCTTGTAGGTTCATCAATAATTACATTCCCTTGGATGTTATCGGGGATACCTCCAATTAATTTCTTAACCCGATCCTCCTCCTCGGGGACCATCTTGGTGCACATCATAGTCAACTCTTGAAATCTCTAAGTATAAGCAGCCAAATTATTGTTCTTCACGGTTAAATTCCACAGCTCAGATTCCATCTTTTGAATTTAAGTCCTTGGGCAGTACACTTCACCATGAGCTCTCTCCATGACATGGCAAATGCAGCATCAGCTCTAATAGTCCTTTTATGTGAGTTCCACCAAGTTAGTGCACTGTTTAACAGTGTGCAAGTAGCATACTTGACTTGGTATTTCTCTGGACAATTGCTGATATGGAATACTGTTTCCATCTTCTCAAACCACCTTATCAACCTGACAACTCCTTCCGTTCCCTTGAAGTTGAGTGGTTGACACTTCATGAAGTCTTGGTATGTACACTCTCGAGCAACAGGCCTAGCACCTCTATCATTCTCATTTGGATTTCCATTTCCCCTATTTCCATCTCCACCATTTCCATTTCCATTATTGCCATCACTGTCATTTTGGCTTTGACTTTCAGCCTCGAGAGCATTTGCATCATGGGTCACCTCCTAAGCAGCCAACGCTTCTTCCACTCGTTGGTTAACGAGTTCTTCGATTGCCTTCGGGGGATTCGATATGAGATATAGCCACTATAAATGGTAAATAGGGTTTATATAGGAAAATACAATAGAACATGTTTTGCCAGAACAAGTAAATAACAATAAAGATGAATACGCGGGAGAATCAACACAAGCTTTTCATATCATATATAAAAGCATTAGTCGGTTAGATTCAACCCATAATGGGTAACTTGATTTACGCTAAAACTACTACTAACAACTGGTTTTACTATTATCCCAAAGTCAATACACAACATCATGGACGAAAACCTAAACGCCTCGCAGCGAATGTCTCCAATCTCCTAAATTGCATCATGTCATAGTAGTGGAACCTACGGATCTGCCTAAGCTCACTCTCCATAAATCTCACGCGTTGCCAAAACCTATCGGCTCTTGCTCTCTCCATCATCATGGTGCCTCGAAGTCTCGCGTTGCTCGTCTCCAAGGACGCAACCTGCTCAAGTAAGCTAGCTCTCTCTCCACCAGCAATCAAACTCCTCGCCTACAACTCTCTCTGTCCCGTCTTAATGTCCTCTATCCTTTGAAGAGGTATCGCTATAACATGCTCATAAATATCCTACAAACCCTCCTCAACCTGCTCCAAACGCTCCACAGCATTGGGTATAAACATACCATCAGGGATATCAATCCCGGCAACCACATCCACTCCAATCTCCATAGTACCTCTATCATTGGACTCGACCTCATTCTCAACCTCGTCCTCTACATCAACCTCCATATCAATACATGCATCAACCCCAGTCACAACATCCCTATCTACTGCAACCTCAATAGCCGTAGCATTAGCCTCAATATCCTCTAACACATCCGTATCAATGTCCTCCTTAACACTATCCTCTGATGAAATAGAATCCTTAAACCTCTTACAATGTGGGAGGAGATCAACATAAGAAGGAACTAAAGCTCTTGTAGCATGGATAGATGAAGTCATGGTAGCAGCAAGGGACCTACATCTCTTGCGAGATGGTCCAGCAGATGACTCGAAAGAAGAATCCCCAGCTGATGACTCAGATGTCGTTGGTGGATACATGGTAGATAGTGGGGCAGACCTCTAACGGAGATAGGCCTCACTACACCGTGGAGTGCCAGCAAGCGGTGGATGAACAAATCTTGGTGGTGTAGATGAATCAGCACCGGTGGTGTCTGGTGATGTATGTCCGGATAAGGAATGACCTGAAATAGAATGCCCAGATGATGAATGATCTGAAGATGAATGACTTGATGATGATCCGGAAGTAAAACGATCCAAGTGATGTGATGTGTACCTCAATGCTAATCGATGAGAAGGTAAAGGTCTAGTCGACTTCCTTACGGTCAATGCCTACCTGGCCCACCAGGATGAGTACGATAAAGTCGACCAATGGGAATGTCCTCCCCGGGTCGGATAAGAATAGCTCGTCATTGACGAATCCCGGGTGGGACAATAACAGGTGCAAGTGGAAACTCAGATGATGGTGCAACAATAGCAGATGGTGTGGGTAAAATAGGAGCAGTATAGATCTCTGGAGTAGAAGTAGTAGGTGATGATTATCTTGATGCAATTCTGCTCCTCCGTCTAGTAAGCATAGAATCATGAGGTGTAGGTGATACATGCCTCTGGGGTATCTCAGTATCTGACTCTGAATCATCTGAACATAGAAAAGGTAAAACCATAGGTGCTACAGATACGGGAAGTGGTGAACTCTCTGATGGACCAGCCTCTGATGATGAATGAGTATCAAACTCGAGCACCCCGGAAGGTGAGGCAACTACAGCCGCTCCCAACTCCGGTGCAACCTGGACCTCAACATAAATAGAACCGATAAGGATAACTCGCGGAAAAGAGGATCCCACACTCTCGACTAATACGTCCAAAGAAATAGAAATAACCGGAGCTGCCATAACCTGCACAAGCAAGAGTTTATATAAATCCCCTTTATATCAAACCATGCCAATGCGTGTAATGCAGAAAAAATATAGATGTAAGGTATAGTCATGGCAAAATTATACGTAATATAATTACGGAAGTGTATTATAATTACTATCGTTAATACCGAATACTTATCGATAGTAATTATATATGTAAGTAAGTAAACACGTAGGATCACATACTGGTTATAAACCAGACCTAAAGATACTATCTGGTTCTCTATAACATGGCTCTGATACCAATCTGTCACACCCCCAAACGAGGCCTGGATGAAAACACGTGTCCGGGGGCGTGAAGTCATAATATTCATCACGCAAGATACAAAGAACGACCTCTAAGGGTACATTTAAAAATCCAAAATCATTGCATTAAATAAAACAGTTTTAAGTTTTACATAAGTTCTTAGATAATATGCATAAAAGTTTTAAAGTTTGACAACGATGTTAACATGGATAATAATAATTCTTGGAAATCAGTCCAAATGCAAGGCAACACCATAAAGCAAGCAAAGTCATCCACAGCTAAGCACCTGAGAAAAACATGCTAAAATGTTAACATAAAGTTGGTGAATTCATAGGTTTGAATTTAGTATTAAAAGTGGACCACAAGTTCACAGTACGCACGTGACAGTTATAACAGATGCAACTTCACATAAAAAGTAATTATTGTTGCGCTAAGCTCATGACACCAAGGCTCAATTCGATGCAGCATATTATATGCCAAACAAGATATTAACTGCCCTAGAGGTATCTGACCAAGATAACCTAATGAAATCCGACATGGTATATATCTGTTTATTCGTGTCTCCCGAATCTAGTAAGCGCTACTTACCCGGATAGGGATAATTAGTCCCAATAGATCTATTTACAACATTCGCGCTCACTCAACCGGTCCTCCGGTCAAGAAATTAACTGTTCATGATAGTTCAAGCATAAGTGGTCTATTCGCAACTTAGGCAACACGTAATCAGGAAAAGGCAACGTAAAGTAACGGTGTCCATAGTTTAAAAACAAGCAATGTTTCTCACCCTAAAGTGGTAAAGTAAAGATAGTAAAACGTGGGGATATGAACTCACCTTTAGCAAATGCTGAGATAAATATCAATGAAGAGATATAGTGCCAAGAGGTCCTACTTGAGAACTAAATCAATGATGCGTCTTAAAAAGACGAAAAGTATACGAAACTTGAACGAATCGTTTATGAGAGAAAAAGTCATCCATGTGTGTTTGTGCTTTGACTTAATTAACAAAATGCAACTAAATAAAATTATTGAGTTTTTCGTTAAGTTTTGGCGTTTAATCCAAAAATTACCAATTTTTGTAAGTTTCTATTTTAGGAAAGTCTTTAGTTTCTGGACGTTAATACCGTCCCCTATATTCGCTTAATCCAATTTTCCTTAAATGCACTAGAGAAATCTAAACGTTTAACTTCCATGTCCATCTTGCTAAAATTTACCAAACTTACTATTTTTAGTTAGCTTAAGCTTTTCCTAAAATATGTTAACGACGTCTTTGAATGATACTAATCAATATATACGTGATACTATATGTTTCGCTAGCGTTTTAAAAGCTCAAAATATCCCAAAAGTGTCCGAAAACTCATTTTACTATTCACATCCGCACATATGTAAATTATTTTGCCAAAAAATGTTTCATGTTTTATTTGGCTATAACTTAGCCGTTTTAAGTCTGATTTTAGTGTATAATACATGAAAATCTATCTACTCAAAACGAGCTCTCCAAAAACTACTTTTACGCCTAATGAATACATTCCTAAGTCAACCAAAACCACAAAACAATTTCAGATGAGCAACTATGTATTTCACAAACGCTTTTAAAAATCACACCAAACTTCACAATAGTGCCTAATCTAGCCTAATCTCCATTCACAACTAATCCACAACTAAACCACACCTAAAACTAACCTAATCCCTTCATTTCTATTGTTGCAACTCACTTTTCAACTCACCTCACCAAGATAATAAAGTCATAACCATATTACTTCCATTTTTATAAAAGATGACAAGATATTATTTCATTTCTTTTTAAAAAATCAACACAAACACCATAGGAATCATAGATCTATGCAAGAACATAAACATATGTAGGATGAAAGTAGAAATGAAAGTATAAGTTTCAAGATAAGCTTACAAATATGAAGAACAAGCTTAAGAAAACACAAGAATGAAGATGGAAGGCTTGGATCTTGAAAAACCCCAAATAATAACCAAACCCTAATTTGTAGATCTTGAAGTAAACCCTTAAATCAATGAACCAATACTTCAAACCACCTTAGAACACCTTAGAAATGAACCTAGTATGCTTGGATTATGCAAGAAATCAAAGAAAATCAAACCCTATAAGGGGTGTTTGTTGCCGTGAGCTAGCAAGAAGAAAGAGGGAGAGAAAAGAAATTTTGGAGACTATGAAATGAGAAGTGAAACCCTAGTTAGGAGAATGCAAAGTATTTATAGGAAAAAGGCTAGGTTAAGGGCTCATGACAAGTCAACAAGGGTGTAACCAAATGGCTAAGTGATCAACACACACCAAGAGTGTGTGTGTGGTGGGTTCGGACGCAAACACAAGGGGGAGGGGGTTCAAGCTTAAATCACTAACCAACTAGCCACTTTGAAATTAAATAAGATTCCATGTTATAACTTAGTGGAGAAGTGGTCCAACATTGGCATGCATGAAGACAAGAGCTCTTACATCTCCATATATGCTTCCAAAACATCACTATCTATGCATGTGATGTAGTGTTTTCATTTAAAATTCAAATTTTTGGTTCCTTTTCTTTTCTTTTGCTTGCACCAAAAATTAGAGGGGTTGG
>BQNB010032871.1:1488-52817 GCA_026074375.1 Tanacetum coccineum
GGAATTCAATTGTTGTAAATGTGGGGTTGTAATTGCAGACCCTTTGTATTCCTAAAACTGTAGGTACCTTTCATTTTTCAGGAAGACTAACATGGAAGTCCGAGAATGAGTGCAATCATTTAATGACACAGCCCCATTAAATTTAGGGGCTGAATCTTTTATAAGGATAGATAGATGTTATGGACTTGTTAACATGGACTCATGGACACATTATGGACCTATAGACATTATTATATGTAAGACATAGTATATTAAATGGTTGTGAAAACTTGTGGTATTTTATTAGGTTAAAAAGTACATAAAAACAAGTGTGTTAAATTAGTTATATAAAGAACATAAAAGGGCTGTTTTGAATCGAAATCAAAACAGTGGGTTTATCTTTTTTTAAAATAATACGTCTCATGACGATTACAAGCATATAAAGAACTCGAAAAACCGATTTATAACGAAGGAGATACGCTAATTACGAGTTTACAATAATTAATACTTTTATAAAAATAATTTTATAAAACCCATGAACAGTAAAAAGTTACTGTTCATCAGAGGGCTCAAAATATAAAAATGTAAAATTATGATATATCTTTCAAATACAAGACATGGGCGTAAGAAACATGCAAATCAGGCTTGAAACGCGAAAGTTATGCACTATTTTGTAACTTGTGCACTATTTCCTGAGGTGAATAGTGTTGGTTCGTTTTTAATAAAAAAATTTGCGAAACATTTTGGAAACACTTAAATAATATTTATACTTAGTTTAAACTTTATAAATATTATTTTACAAAGGCGATTAAACTGTTAAACGATTATACGAGATCAAATACATGGTATTTAATTATCAAATGCAATTTAAGCATGATTTCACAAACACAATTAGATGGTGATGTAGCTATATAGAATTATATATGGTCTTCGTCATTCAGAGTACTTAGTACTTATTCGGCTTATATCTAATTAGGTTGCTTTCCGTCTTTATCGTGACGCATTTTCTGTTATACCTCGATCATTCATTCACTCACGGTGAGTTCATAGCCCCACCTTTTCTCTTTTAATGGTTTTCATAAACTGTTTTCGGGGTGAGAATACGTGCTCGTTTTACTAACGTGCTTGTTTTACTACATAAACTTATTGATTTCTATACGTAAGCGTTACCTGACTATTTTTACTAAAGCTTGATTTGTTTACTACATGATTTGAGATCACTGAATACCTATATTTGAAACCGTGAATTTTGGACATGATTGTTTTACTTTGGACACAAGTGTTTTCAAATTGTATGCTATCCAGATTACTGCCTGAATGCTATTGCCTAAGAGCCACGAACTCGGGTGCAAATCCCTTATAATTACGAATACTGGTGCAAATCCCTTATAATTACGAATGCTGGTGCAAATCCCTTATAATTACGAATACTGGTGCAAATCCCTTATAATTACGAATACTGGTGCAATTCCCTTATAATTACGAATACTGGTGCAAATCCCTTATAATTACGAACTCGGGTGCAATTCCCTTATAATTACGAATACGGCTTCGATGTCATGAGGTTAGCGCAATAATACCTATTTCGGACTATGGAATACGTACATAGTCTGCTATTACTTGTTTTGGACTTCGGAATACGTACTTAGTCCACCATTACTTAAGTCTTGTGGTCCACTTTTAAATACTTCTTGATTTTATTAAATCACTATTCGGATTTCCTAAATAATACTTTGAAATACTGTAACGCTACTTTTCTTCTGAAATATTTCTTAAATTATTTCAATACTGCTTTTACTTAAACCTATGAATTCACCAACATTATTGTTGACGTTTTGCAGTGTCGTTTTCTGAGCATTGGGAGCATTTGAGTCGCGCGGATATATTTTTGAAGGCTTAATAACTTGAGTACCATTCGACAAACGTTTTAAACAAAATGTTTTCTATTGCATTATAATTGGGACCCTTTGTAAACTCTGATTTTAATATATCGAATGAGAAATTTATTTTAAACGTCTCTTTTGAGGTCGTTTTCTGTGACTTGTACTTTGTGCCTTGAAGTCGCACCCCAATGTTACTATTCTGCTGCCGTCCGATTTTAGGGGTGTGACATCAAGTTTCTTCATTTAAAGCTTCATCAACACCAGGAGGATGTTTCAAAACACTTCTTTACTTCTTAAGCTGTTTTATGATGAATTTAAGAAGCTGATAAGCCATTTCACTTTCATAATCAATTATAAGCTTCTTTTCCAACATCATTGAAAGTGTAAGTGGTGCAAGATGATACTTCTTTTCTACCAACATATAAATCGCATGTGTTACATCCTCAAGGAATGTGATTTACAGGAGTCATACAGCTTCCAATCCAACACTTTGTATGCTTGTTGATTCCTCCATACTTTATCTTCTTCATGTGGTTCAAACATTGTTTTTAAATCACCCCATAACAACAAATTCAAGTCTTCCACTGGTCTTGTTGACTCATATTTAGCTTTTACCAACTTGTACAAATCTTCCAAATCTTACCTGTCATAACTTTTAAGCATTTGACTAAAGATCATGTACGTGTGAGACTTTCCATCAGCTCTCATTATTTGATAATAGTTTTTTCTTCCTTCTTTATAAATCTTCTAGTCAAGAATACTTGGAGATTTAACAACCAAAGGTATAGCATCAATTGTTACTTCTTCTTCATCAGAAATGATTTCCATTAATTGTTTAAGCTTTATTGTTTCTTTGTCATCTTCCACCTTTTGCTTCTTTGTAATCTCTTGTATCAGCTCTGTTCCTGCTCACTTTTCTTTGCCTTCCACCAACTCTGTTCTAAAGTCTTCAAATGTATTTACCCTTATGAATGTCTACAAACAATCATCATCTTGGATAGAATCAAACTCCTTTCAACTTCAAAACTTTGAGCTTGAATCATTCCTGTTCTATAGTAATTACACATTAATCTTTCTCCTGTTGAGCTTTTGTTGGTGGTTTGTTTCTTTTTCTCTTCTTGCTCTTTTAACTGCAAAAAGCTTTCTTCTTTTAATCTAATGAGTTGTTGAAATAATGTAGCCTTTTTCTTCGATAATACTCTTCATTGTTCTTGAGTCTTGCAATCTTTCACCAATTTGATGATCTGCCATCAAATCTTTGCCTGTATATCCATCACACGGAAATATGTATCAATCAAGGAAATATTGGCTTCTTCTTTTTCAGCTTTCTCTCTTGCAAGTCTTAACTCTTCTTCATCAAATTCAGCTTGTAATTTTAAAGCAGTTTCTTCATCAAGTCTGATTTGATCTTTCCTCTTCATAGGCTTCACAGGTTCTATCAATATTCCTTTACCTTTGTCCTGTGATTGTTGTGAAGATATTGTTGGTGTAGATTTATCTAGCTCTTGTATAACAACCCATTTTACCTTGGGTTTTGTACTCTTCATTTCTATAAGTGCTTGAGCCAAAGTAATATCACCATCATCATCAGTAGTTGTTGTAGCAGCACTAACAGTTATTGCATCACCAGCAGTACTAACTACATTACCAGCAGCACTAACTTGAGAAGCATTAATAACTTCAACTACTTCTTCAACAACATTAACTTTATCATTTTCCTTATTAGCAGCAACTTCTTGTTTTGCAACAAACACCTCCTTACCATCTAAAACATTCACATCAAACATCTCTTCATCCACATTTTGAACACTAATCAGGGTAATTTCTTCATCTGCATCAATAGCATCAATCCTCCCCTGTTTGGATGCATCCTCACCCAAACTTTCTTCATCACCAGAGGATTCTACCCTAGCAGTCAAACCAACTTTGTATAATCTCTTCAGCCTATGAGTTTTTTCAAACTAGCAATCTCATTATGTTGTGTGGTCTTTGTCTTCTCCAAATCAAAAACCCTGTTTTGTAAAGTGGTACATAGTGCCATCAATTCATCAAGTTTAAGTCTATCATCATCACTTCGAAATGTGTTACCTCTTGCGAGCAGTGAATCATTCAAATGTTTAGATACATTCTCAAACCTAGTTTGAGCAATAGTGTCCCCCGTGGTTTCTTGGCACCTGGGACCACTACCTGAATTAATACCTTGAGAACTAGATTCATTAGGTGTTGCCTTAGATTGGTTCTTATTGATGTTACCACTGTCTTGCTCTGCTTCTAAGCTAGAAGCAGTAGTGGCAGCCCTCACCAAACGGTCACCCAACTCCTTATGGACAGCCTCATCTGCAACATTTTTAATAGGATCACTAGGCCTGAGACTTGATGTCGTTTCCTATTAAGGCTTCCTAGGTTGATATGTCTTTGAGGTAAGTATATGGTTTGAATAAAGTGGTGTGTGATGGGGGTCAGTTGGAAATTGCCTGAAACCCTCACACCCCAATTGTGATTGGTTTTTCTACCACCATTGTTTGAAATAAAGGTGTTACTCTACCAGAAAAACCTTTGCCTACCCTTCTCATATTTCTAAAAATCTTTTTAGTGTGAGAGGGTGCAATATAAATTCTCTTATGAGTTGGCAGCCCATCAAGTTGTTGATCCAAAAATATTTGCACAAACCTTGGATACATCAAAAATTTGCCAGACAAATTCTCCAAGTTTCTAATCATACTTTCAAAAATGAATTTTGAAAAATTGAACTTCTGGTTTGTAGCTAAACAGATAATGGCAGATGCCATAGTACTACTAAACTCATTCCATGCAGTAGTCTTTGGACTTAGACACTGTAAAATAGTATGAATTAGAAATTTCCATTGTGGGGAAAAGAATGGTTTATAAAAAGTTAGTTTTTGTGAAATTTTCTCATATCCCATCAATGTAAGTTGTTCAAAAATGGTAGAATTTGGTAAACAATCAACACCTTCCTCGTCTGCTAGTTGAAGATCTCTTCTAATAGATGATTCAGTAATGATTATCTTCTTGCCATCTATTAGGGCATGTAACTGTTCTTCCCCATTGATAGTTTTGACCATGGCAGTAGACCAGAACTGTTCAATGCAAGAGATATATATAGTAGGATTAATCGTTAATGCATACCTTATAGGGCGTGCATTCAAAAAATCCACAATTTGTTCAAACCCATCACTCTCTGTGGGTTTAGACAAAGATGCGACCATATTATGAGTATCAGCAAACTTTAGAGTCGTCATTTATGTTGGGTTTTGATAATGGATGATAAAATTGAGTTAGGGTTTGTAGTTAGAGAGTATTTGAAAGAGTGAAATTGATTAAAGAATCGATTGAAACCCTTAATCGAAGTATTTATGAAAAATACCCTCAACAACATTAACTTTCACCCAGCAGTAGTAACCCAACATTAGTAAGTTATGCCTAGCAACATTAACTTTGAGTCACCAGCATTAACTCCAATTCCATTCTAAACAGCTTTTCCATCATCAATTTAACACTTTTATTTGCTTTTCCTGCAAAATGTTAGTCCAAAAACCAAGAAAACACAAGCCATAGCAATTTTCACAATTATCACAATATTAATTATACCTAACAATATTAAGTATAACCAACAGTAGAAACTCAGTAGTATTAAGTATAACCAGCAGTACTAATTATACTTAACAGTAAAAACTTTTAATGACATGAATAAAAATACTAATTCATACAAAACTCTACAAAAACATAAAGAGATTAAAGACTTTAAAGATTTAGCATTCCAATACTAACAATCAAATATTGAAATCTACTTACATCAAAAGCTTTTGTAAGCAAATCTGCAACAATCTTGTCAGTATGGATTTTGACCATTTGAATCAATTTCTTTTCATTGCAATCTCTAATAAAATGATATCTAATCTCTATATGCTTTGTTTTTTTAATGAAAAACAAGATTTTTAATTATGCAAATTAGAATGTTAATAGTCATAAAGATTTGGAAGCATAAAATTGTACCTATAATTAAGTAGTTGATTCTGATCCAACACATTGTACCACAGCAACTGTGAAGCATCCACAAATATTCAGCTTCAGTTGTGGAATTTGCAACTACTATCTGTTTCTTTCACTGCCATGATATTAATCTACATCCAAAGAATTGACAACCTCCTGTTGTAGACTTCCTATCCAAGCTTGCTCCAGCATAATCACTATTAGTGTATACTACCAAATCAAAAGGAGAATCTTTTGGATACCGATATTCGTTTTTTAACACATATATCAAACAAACCCTCAGATATAATATACATATATATATATACATATATATATACATATATATATACATATATATATATATATACATATATATATATACATATATATACATACATATATATATATATATATATATAATAAAATACATATACTTATACGTAAGCAAAGTATCATACAGATTATTCTTAGAAAAGAATAATAAGTAATCAACACGGGTATCGTTCTCCTCGGTGAGAGGTGAATGGAAATCCACGGGAATGTCGGAAAGTGAGCTTGAATGTCATAAAAGATTTTGGTTTTGGTTTTAAACTATGTTTATACTAAAAATTAATTCTAAGATTTAAAACTACAAGATTATACTAAAATTGATCTAAAAGATATAAATGACAAATATGCTTGCTAAGTGACGTGAAAAGTTCCTTAAGTGTGAATTTAGGTTTATTAACGAATTATAATCCTTAGAAAAAATAATTTTCTCACAACGTTGGTTTATTTTGAAAACGATCTCTTAAAAAGAAAATAATTACTAGATGTGTAATTTGATTATTCTCCGGATTGTGCCCTTTAAACAATCAACTTACAAATCTAAATAATCTGACAAATTATTAATCTCTAAACCTTTTATAAAAATCCCCCAACAACAACTTTTAAAAAAAAAAATTTTTTTTTTCTCAATTCACAATTTCACTTAACAAGCACTAATTAAACTACTCGCTACTCATAATAATCAAATAAGCAAAGCAAAACATTTTTATACTAAGCTAAACTATTTAATTGAAAAAGGATTGAAAATGGAACCGAATTGAAGACCCGCAATTAAACGAATACCACCCGATTTATTTAGCTAAAACAAATAATCAAATTCGGTCTATCTAAATAAAGCCTTAAGCTCCGCGCCTCATGAGTTGACTGGTACCAAAATCACAAAACACAAACAATAAACTGTTAACATTTAAAATAGTTACACTACTTTCACTTTGCAATTTCTTTTCTATATTCGCAGGTCTCAATAAATCACATGGCCTAAATATCATTAACTAACCAATTAAAGCCCAAAGATAATTGTAAGCCAAATTTACAAGGTGTGGCCCAGACTTTCTACATACTAAACCGAAAGCCCAAATGATATCCAAGGTTAAATTGTCATAAACTAAACGCACTGATTAGAACACAACTAACAAATTAAGCTAAAACAAGCTTCAAAGATAAGCCAAACACAGAAACGCACATTTACAGATTAAGCTCGCATGAATAAGACAAAAATTAGATTTAGGCCATGATTTCATATAATCGAACAACTAAGAACAAATAGCAATTTGGAGATAGCAAATGAAAGTTTAAACCACAAAATTAAGCACTACCTATTTCTAAAACAAACGTCGATTATCTAATGAGATCTAAATAAGCAAAAGAGACTAAGCAATTATCAAAAGCTTAACGAAATAAGCACTTCTAAAAAAAACTAGTAAGATCAAGAACGAAATATCCAAGAAACACGACAATAAGCTAAAGAAAAATTAAGCTAAAAACGAGATTCATACTAAGATCACTAAATAAAGCCTTAACGAAAATGAAATAGCATTCAATCACTTCAAAGAGCAACGAAAAACAGCAACAAGGACTTAAAATAAGCTATAAGAATTTAAACCAATCAAACGACAAAGTGATTAAGCAAATAAGTTCTCAAAAGATCAATTTGGCAATTTAAGCTTGCTTTTTACCGAATAAGCTGTTTAGAAGCTTATCTTTACAGAAAATATGAGCTCCAAATAAGTCAAAAACGAATTAAGCACAAAAATAAGCAAAATTCGAGCTTATTTTAGCTATTTAATTCGAAAAGTACTTAAAAACGATTTAGAATGAGTCGAATTAGCTTGGAAAGCTTTTAGGAGTCATTATCTAAGTCGTTAAGAACTTTTGACAATAATAAGCTACGAAAATAAGGACGAAAAATTAGCTTATTGAATAAGCCACATAAAAAGCAAAATTATCGAGAGATTTAAGTAAACAAAAAGCAAAACGAGATCTTCAATCAACTTCAAACCAATTTTATTACATTATAACATTAAGTTCGCAAAATAAGCTAGGTACAATAAGCAGAAAAAGTAAAATAAGCTATTACTAATCTAAAAGAAGCTACAAATGCAAAACTAAACTAAAAAATAGTCGTCCAAAACTTGAGGGGAGCGGCTTGTTATAAAGGGTGAGAGAGGGTTAGATTTGTAAATTTTTGCCAATCATTGATAGAATGAGTAGCCAATCATTGCCTCCCATTCTTGCACACACGGATTGAGGATTTTCATGCAATGATCTAACCGGTCAAAAAAATGACACGCGTCCTTTTAGGTGGCTTCATTCGTATGCAGTGGTAATAGCCATTGGATCTTTCTAATTCCTTGCAATTTGAAATTTAGAAACAAATATGAATACCACTAGCTTTTCCACGCGTCATATGCTCATTTGCTCAAAAAAAATACATAGTGGAAGCTCACGTAGTCATATTTGATTAAATTAGTGGCACGTGAGGACAATAGCTGCTACTCCATTCTTATATTTCATCACCATATTATAACAACTTAATTAATTTTGTGTTGGGCTTTTAAATGGGCCTTTGTCAAGAATGGGCTGGCCCGGCCCGTTAAGTGAGTCACGGGCTGGCCCTATAAGATCCAAGGGTACCGTTGGACTCGTTTTTCCGTGCTCTTTCTATTGGTATACTTGGGTAATTTTCACGACTTTGTCTTGATTTTGAATAATAGGCACTCTTGATCGCGATGAACCCGTAACTACCCGTTTTTGCTCCGTTTTCAATCATTTTTACCTGTAAGACATAAAAACACCAAACAAACATATTTGCAAGATAATTATCCATATTTTAGCATTTTTAGTCCGTTAAATTGTGTTTTACGGGGTATAAACGATGTGTGTTTTAGCACACATTAAATTTCCCCACACTAAACCATTGTTGGTCCCACATGCAATGTTAATAAAACAAATCCAGAAATAAATAATTTTATCCCCTTTTAACTTATGACCCCTCACAATCAAACAAGAACAGAAAAGATCCATTAAAAGGTTCAAAAATCATTTAATTCGCAAGCACTCCCGTTTTAACCATTTATTAAATAATAAAAACTAAGATAATAATTTTTATAAAATTATTTTAAAGGCATTAAGAACAGGAGTTCATCATCCTTGATTTTTCACAATCCTCAAACTAAGCTTAAAACGAAATCACAGTCAAATATAAGATTAAATGCTAACACTACTCATAAATACTAATTGTGTATTACTTTTCCTCCCTTATTCCTAAATTTGTATCTCAAGATTTTATTTTTGTCATATACCCGGAATTAGTCTTAGTCCAAAAGCATATTTAAATTTAATAAAAATAATTTTCCACTTACTAAGCAACATAAACTATTAAACCTCGGTCCTTTAGAAGGCTACAACATCGGTCACGCCTCCGACACGATGTAGCAAACATATTTCGACCTTGGATTATTATCATTATTATATTTTTTTCATACAAATTTTTTTTTTTTGCTATAATCATAATATATCACCGGTGCCTTTTATCTCGAAGCCACATCGATAGCGAGTCGACAAGAGGTTATTCTACTTATTATGACACCGGCCCCCACCTTATATGAAGACTTCAACATCGGCCACGCCTCCGACAAGATGAAGTAATCTGGCGAAGATATTTATTCTACTTATTAATTATTTATTTATTTATTTGCAACATTAATCGAAGAGAAAATACATTTTTAGAAAATTTAAATATAAATTTGAACTAAGACTAAATTTATTGATATCGACTACATTCTTTATTCAAAAATAGTTGATTTAAGTCTAATTTTCAAAGATAGCACGTATTATTAGTCAAATTAGAAGCTTACGGGAGGAAAAGCGACAAATTACATACATGAGCTCTTAAGATTTCCAAATAATCCTTGTTTAGCATCCAACTTCTACTTAACACTATCATTTTTCGTTCTTTGCAAAATTTTAAAGTTAAGCAAACGCTAAGTCTAAAAAGCTAAGGGGAAAGCTAGAGTTTTAAACTCGGTCAAATCAAAAGCTACCTAATTCTACGGGCCTACTTATTACTATATATTTATATTTTAATCATTTTTTTTGGCTAAAACGGGGTTGCACGGGACACAGCAAGGCACAGGTATGATCACATTTCGATAGAAATCCCCCCCACACTTAGAATGGAACATTGGCCTCAATGTTCAAAAATATCGGGTTTTACCCCCACACTTAGGAACGAAAAAGGCAAATGCAAAAAATTCCAAGTGTGAAAAGGGAAGCACAATAATATTCATGATCAGGATTAAGGATTCCAAAATAAGCAAAGATCGAAGACCGGACGATTGGAGGATTGAAAACGAGCACGGGTCTTCATGATCTTAAGGAATCCTGCAAAAAACGATACCACAAACCATAGAAAGAAGCACGCCCCCACACTTAGGCTATAAAATCACACGCTTATTTATTAAGAAAAGAAAATAAAAAGAAGAAAAGACACGGGTTGCCTCCCGAGAAGCGCTTATTTTTGTTAACCGAGTCTTGAGCCTGACTCGATCCCCCACACTTGAGCTTGGTCAAGGAGGATAGAAATGGAGATACGGGACATCCAAGTGAGGAATGTCCCCTCCAGAAATCATCATCGGGCTTTCAGAAAAATCAAAAGTGATTTTGGCCCGATGAGATAAGAAAGGAGAAGAGAAAATACCAGGTTTGAACACTTTGTCCTTGTTTTCGGATGAAAACGAGAGCAAAAGGTCAAACACTGGACAAAGGGTGGGTTGGGTGGGCAAAAGATTAGGCATAAGAACATCATGTTCAGAAATGTCACCCACCACTTTCTTAGTAACAACGCCCGCATCGGGTTCAAAATTAAAGCAAATCTCAACATCCGGTGGTTCCGGAGGGGGACGGGGAAGAGATGGATCATCAAAATGATCAAGAGAAAATGACTCATTTTCGGGAAGGGGAGGGGAGTCATTGCTAAGAAATTCTTCAAGAAAACGAATATCCGCTTCCGAGTCATAGTCGTCGATCTTAATGCCTGGTGGCATCGAGTCATCGGAAGCAAGAAATAAGTCGATCTCCTCCATAAGGGAGTCACTATCCTCAATGGGGATAGGAGACGGAAAGAGAGACTCGATTGTAGCATCAGAATATTCAGAATTAGATTCTTCCGGAGGTCGAGGAAGAGAAAATTCATCAAAAATAGAATCGATCTTTGTAGAATCAATCGGAGAGTCACGATTTAGTAGAGATTCTAAAAGATCCGATTCGGCGTTAAAGCAACGTTCATCAATTCCCGGTGGAATTGGAATGACAACATCTAAATCCTTTTGATTAGGAAGAATTTTCTCATTAGTGATAATTTCATCGTCAAGATCGTAAAGAGGATTGGAGAAATATTTAAATTCATCCTTTTGAATTTCCTCTTCGGATAATGACTCATCATCACTAGAGAAATCGTCGTTAGAATCGTAAAGAGGATTATCGAAAGTCGAAAAATGAGATTCCGGTGAATCATCATTTATGTGCACATCACACTCATTTTCACCATCGGATAAATCCAAGGACTCACTTGGGGTAGGGACAAGGTCTTCAACACTAGACTTGATTGTGTTAGCTGATTCCGTTACCGGAATAGTGTCGAGATGCTCGTCCTCCATTATGAGAGAGTCCAGAATGGGTAAGTCGGGTGTAATTGCAGAAGACCTAATTAAATAACATTCCCTTATTTTATTATTTTCATCATAAATGGAAGGCATCCAAAGTTGTTAAACTTTTAAATCAAACCATTTTTGATAATCATCACAATCACCGTTGGAAATAACGTCGGACTCACTTGGGATTGGAATAGGATCTTTAACGCTAGATTCAAGTGAACCTTTTTGTGTGTCAAGATGCTTATCCCCCATTTTAAGAGAGTTAACGGTTTTCACGGATGAAAAAGGAATACGTTTGGTAGAAATTGTGAAATTTCTTAAAGTCGGATCAATTCGAAACTTCCTTGAACGAGTAGAAGCTTGAGGAATAGATTTTTCTTCGATATTTAAGCACTCTTGACTTTTACGTTTAGCTTCTAACTCCGCGGCCTCCTTTTCTATGGCGATTCGTTTCTCTTCTTCTTGCCTCGCGGCTTCCTCGAAAATTCGTTTCTCTTCTTGAATTTTAATCATTTCTCGCAACATTTGCATTGTTTCCTCATGTACTCGATTTCGTTCCATCTCTTCGGCTTGAGTACATTGATAATCCATATGATATCCCCCGCAATTTTCGCAAATCGGCTCACCATAATTGTGTACATTGAGAATCGTCATGTAAATCACCACAAATGGTACAACAAATATATTGACATTCATTTTGCAAATCATATGGTTCATAATTATCACTAAAGTTTTGATTGTTACACGGTTCCGGTTCAAAATTAAACGGGACACGTGATGGACAATCAAAACCGTTGTAATGATTGTTACCACAATTATTACAAAAATATGTCGAATATTGTTGACGTGGGTCGGAAAAATTCAGAGAATTGTCAAAAGAATTCGGATTACATCGTGGACAAAATGAACCGACAAATGGCTGTCCACACTTATAGCAAGGTTGAAAAAATGACATGTCGAAGAATTAAACAATTTAGAGGATAAGAAGAAAGAATTAAACAGATTTTAGGTTACGAATGTTATTTTTGGGGTTTTATATTTATTTTAATTTTTTTTTTGACAATTTATTTTAAACGGATATACGGAAGACAACTTAAAACCAAATAATCAACTTACTTCACGGTAGCTCTCAAAAATTGCTTTTCAAGGTGAGCCGTACTTCGTAAGTGACACAAATGGCAAGTTTTTGAATCTTTGGTTCGATTTGGGAACTTTTCAAGTTCACCGGAACTTATTTATGATAATACCTCAATTGAAGGTATTATTTGTTGGTGTTCTTTTACCAACTTTGTTTATTTTATTTCTTTTTTAAAGGACAATTTTTATATTTTTGATGATTTTTTTTTATATAAAATATTTTTGGATTTTTATATTTTTATAAGAACGAAAATAAACTTCCCGAAGAAAGGATCTTCAAGGCTCAAACACGAACAATCCCGTAAAAATCGTTACACCTCTCCCCGGCAAATCGTAAAACGAAGGAATCTTTAACACAAGTCCCCGGCAGCGGCGCCAAAAATTGATGTTTAATAAAATACACTAATAAAATATACGATATAATACCACAAGAGCAATTAAGAAAATTCCCTAAGGAAAATTCACTCTAAAAGATATATATATATATATAATATAAATCACGTATATTTTAACCGGAATATATCACCCGTGGGGGTCGATTCCCCATACGACGATGTGTAGGTTGAAACCGGGGGGGGGGGGGGGGTGGGCGCCCACGTTTAGCTCTGATTGTGATTTGAATAAGAGGCAAAATTTGATTTGGTTAACTACTAATAATACTTAAAATCAACAAAAACTAAAAATTAAGCATAGAAGCAAATAGTTGGAAATCAAAATTTAACTAAAAACGCGAAACGGGACACTAAAACTAAGGCCAAAAACCTAAATTCTACAAAATTAAACCTAATTTTTATTTTTCTTTTAAAATGTATTCTAATTGACTAAAAACGAAGTTTAAAAAACTAGAACGAAAACGGAGTTAAAGACAGAGGTTTAAAAATGAAAACCGAGAACGTGAATGAAACCCGATCTTTAAAAAAGTGAAATTTTGGCAATTTTAGACCCTACGAAAGTAGGAAACTAAAATTTCCTACAAACTTAATAATTAAAAGATAATTTTATAAAAAAGATTTTTATTTTTCTGATTAATTTTCTATTTTTTATGATTTTTTAAAGTTTTTAAAGAAAATAAAAGATTAAAAATACTAAACTTATAGTAAAAATTCTAGAAAAAATACAGAAAATAGCTTATGCTATATGAAACTTAGGAAAAATAAGCCCGAAGTCGTAGCTTATAAAATAAGCCACGAAATAAGCTTGACAGCTTATTTGGCTTATAAGGCAAAAATGACTATAAGAATTAAATGTGGGGAAAGGTGAATGGATGAGCTATTGTAGCAAAGTGTTAAGACGTATGGTTGTTGAGTGTTAGGTCGTGGGTTCGAGGCAGGGAAACCTCATTTTTTTGCACTTAATTTTTTTTAACTTTTTTTCAAAAACTGAATATTAGGACTTAAAGAAACCTATTTTTAAGCACTTTTTATGAAGACAACATAAGCTAAAAACCAAAATTGAGCTTAAAATGAGCTTATAAAAGCTGCTAAATCAGGAAGAAAGGATTTGAACTTAAGAACTTTGTTGACACTTAAAAGCTTGCACAAGCTTAAATATAAGCTCAATTTGAAAACCAAAAGATGTTCTAGACTCCTTGTGATGTCTACAAGCTAGAAAGGAAAAGCTACTTAAGCTGAAAACACATTAAGCTAACTGAATTAGGAGATTAAAAGGCTAAACTCAAGAAGAAACTTAAAAAAACTCAAAATTTATTTAAGCTAAAAGACACATTAAGCTTTATTAGACTATGGACTTTTGAAAGCTTATTAAACAACTATTAAGCTATTAAACTAGTTGATAAAACATAATCCTATAAGCTAGAATTTAAGATTTAAACAGATTTAGGTGTTTTGATGATTTTTATGAAACTTTAAACAACAATTTTACCCTAAGAAATAGGCTAGAAATTTTAAAACAAATCCTAATTTATATTAAGCTATAAGATTACTTAAAGACACTAGAGTTTAAGATCCTAAATCCTAGGTTTTCTAACTTAAATGAGACTAAAAAAAATCAGCAGTACTAACTACTTGTTAGTACTGCTGATGCAAATGGCAAAAGCCAAACCAAATTTGCAGGGTAACCTAGAGAGGTTATACCTGCACTAAACACTCTTGTTGAGTATGTATAAACACTAAACAAGCAAGAACCAAGCCTTAGATGGATTGGTTCAAGAATTTGCACCTAAGTGAAAAATCAATGAAAACCTCCCCTGGGGTGCAATGGAAATCTCAAATTAAGCCCTAACTATTTAGATTTTGAAATCTAACTTTTGAAAATGCTTTTCCAAAAGTTAAAATGAAACTGACTCAAGTAAAATGGAAAGCTTACTTTGACTTTTGGTGGTCAAACAAGGCTAAACCAAACACTCCTTTATTTCACTTGACAGATTTGAGCTAAAACTTAAAATGAGAATCCACTTAACAAAGCATTAATACCAGATAACTAACAGCTTATAACAAACTATTTAAACATGAATCTATAATCTATTAAGCTAGAAATTGAAATCTGCAAACTAAACTAGATATTTTTTTGTTTTTTATGGATTTTTATGACAGAAAAGAGATTACTATGATCTATAATACTTAAGCTAAAATCAGTAGATGAATAAGTTCTAAGTAACCATATAAATCACAAATAAGCAATAAGAAAACAAATAAGCACTATTAATAAGCAAACAAGCAAATTTAAGCTAAATACGTATTTATTAAGCTAAAACTAAAAATTAAAGAAGACTTACAATGAGCCTAGCTAAACAAGGCAAGAAATGCTCTTAGAGCTTATTCAACAGTTCTGGCTTATTAGCAATAAGCCAGTAATAGTTCTTGGAGACCCTTCCATGATAGGTCTCCCTTCCAAAAGCTCATTTATCCAAAAAGCAAAGCGTTTACTTCTGATTTAGAGTTAAGGTAATTTTAAGGTATGTTTAAGCTCAATAATAAGCTTAAAGACTTATTAGAGCTATTGAGAGCTTATAGGTAATAATAGCTTAACATTTGAGAAAAATTTAAAACTTATGAGTGAAAGATAAAAGTGCTTATGACATATTATTTAAGAACAAAACTAGATTTCATTAAAAGAAAACTTGATTACATTATCAAAAGAAAATTACAACTGAATTTTAAAAGAAATTACAATAAGCTAATTAAGCTAAAAACTACCAAGCTACTAAAAAAAACTCTCTTTTGTGTGAGGATAAGGGGCTCTATTTGTAGTGCTGAGGTGAAGCTTCCAGGCTCTTGAGGCTCTCTCCAACACTCTAATCTAAGTCCTCATTTCTCTTCCCAATCATGGATCTATTAATCTCATCCTAAATAGATCAATGTGGACACTTTAAGGATGCCAATGCTGTCACTCTTGATGTACAGCTTGTGCTACTATCTCTAAGTGATCCAAGAGTAAAGTCTACCTTTCCATGTGCTATTCCATCAATAGCCACAGGCTTTAGAAGCATGAGTGATCAATTAGAGCCCCTTGATTTGCCATAATAAACCCTGCATTGTGTTCATTGTCCAAAATGAATTGTCGTCCATTATCCTAATTATGGCCTTTAATTTTGAAAAACCCTTTGTTTTAACCTGTGGGTAAAAATGGGGACGACGGGTGAATAGTACTTTGATATATTTCCCGCTTGTTTTAACTGAAAGAGGGGAAATACGTTTTAAACTTTGGAGAATTTGCAACTTCAGTCCTTTTGTTTGTTTTATAAAGGTTGTAGTGTAAAAATGGGTTTTAGGAATGATAGAAATGGTCCTTGTGGTTTTATGAAGAAGGGAATTAGGCTAGGGTTTTGGGCTTTTGGATCCGGGTGTGGCCCATTTAGGTTTAGGGACCATTTGTGTGATTTTTTGAAACTTGAGGGACTAGTGGGTACATTAGGTGTTTAATTGATTTGAAGGCTTTGACCAAGGACTAAAGTTGACCACAGCTTTGACTTTTTGACTTTTCCTGGCTTTAGCTTTGCATTTCTGGCTTCTCTTGTGCTCTTCCGTTTCCCGTGTCCGTGTTTGCCCGTTTTTGACGGTTTTCTTGTGATTTTTGATATATCCGTACCTGCACACACAAAACACAAAAACAAGCATATTTTTGCCATTTTTAGTTTGTTTTGGGTTTAATTAGGCCATTTTAGGTATTAACGAATATGTGTATTTTACACCTATCAGCGGCATATACTCGGGATATACTGGCTCTGGGACAAAATCTGGTATGGGTGGTGACTATGGCTCCTCGACGCCAGGTATGTAGTCTGGTGATGGCGGGGCCTGTAAGGCGACCTGCACATATGGGTCATCTAGCATCCAAGGCAGTCCCTCGTGCTCAGGTCCAACAACTCCTGGTGATCCAATGTCTGATAAGTCCTCAAACGGACTGGATATCTCTGTGTGTGTAACCCTTGATTCATCTGAATCTGGCATGACTGTATCTGAAAATCCAAAATAGATTATATTAGTATTTAATATAAGACTCTTATAGTAATATACATTTTATATCATAACAGTATATCAATCAATGAAAGCATCTAAAACAACCAACTAAAGCAACAACTAGTGATGTATGAACGTATGCACTATGAATGATCCCTGTGGTAAACCCTTTTATGAATGCAGATGTTGAAAAAACTGTATATAAGTCCAGGCAAGAAACATTTGACCTGGTTCTCTATAACCTTGGCTCTTGATACCAATCTGTAACACCCCCAAATTGGGTTTCGCAGCGGAATAAGGGTCTGGGCGTGCTGTTACTTCATAGATCAACAACACAAGATATATATAAACGTACCAAAAATTCATGATAAAACGATACATTGGATTAACAAGTATTGTTACATAAGCCCGAAGCTTCACTTGTTCAATAAATACAAAGATTTTCTAGCCCATAACATATAAACAAAATGTAATGCGACAAATCCTTTAATGCATGGATATCCAATTCAAAACTCACCACTGTATACCCTTGCACCTCGTGCTTATTACCTCCTAAAAACATTGCTTTGAAAACGACAACAATAATGTTGGTGAATTCATAGGTTTGATAAATCTTATATTGTAGGACCACAAAGATTCCCAAGTGTATGATATGCACAATGCAGACATCATAATAAATGTAATTAAGTTGCCCTAAAGCTCATGACACTGAAGCTCGACATAAATGAATACCATTAAAATGAGCCTACATGCCCGTGATGAAGCTTCTAACACCGCAACATCCTATATTCGACATGTTATGAACGTTCGTGTTGCCCATGATAGCAAATCACTCCAAACGGTGGATTTCAATCCTAATAGATCTATTCCAATAACATTCGCGCTCACAATCCAGTAACATACAGTTCATGATAATGGAGGCTCAACTAGGATATCGCACATAGGCAACAAACGTAAATCATAATGGGAAAACTTATCCACGGTTTGTGTCCAAATAAAAAAAAAGATGCAAGTTACTCACACCCAAAAAACTTATAACACAATCGTTAAAACCTAGGGGCAATGAACGCTCCATGAGATATCGTATAACAAGGAAAATCACATAAAAATCGACACGAGTAATTTATTCGAGTGCAACCAGAATCCAATAAAGTTCGATAAGTACTAATCACATGGGTAACTACTACCAAATAAATTCTATATAGCTAATCACCATCTAATGTTTTAGTGAAATCAATATTTATAAAGTTAAAAAACCGTTTTATAAATTTACATTTGGTAAAAATGAATTAACTTTCACGTTTCAAAGTCTGTTTCTTGCTTTTCTTGTTCCACGAAGCTTTCGTTATTAAGATGAGTTATCCTAATTTGACGTTTATCGATATTTTTAGTCCTCTGATGAAACAGTGATTTTTACAACTGTTCATAAAATACAAACATTATAAAACTTATTATTTAAAACTTTAATAACGTAAAACCGTAAATGTCGTATTTATTCGTTATAGCTGCCGTTTTTTTTTTAGCGATTCTTTCGAGCACGTTCTCTGTAATTTGAAAGTTCTATTTATTTATAGGTTTACAAAAATAAATGTTTCTGTCATGAACAGTAAACTTTTTATAAAAATAGTTTTTAAAAAGAGTATTTTTATAACATTTTAAATATATAAACTCGCTTAATTCCTAACTTCTTCTTTTTTATAATTGAAAAATTACGTTCCTTATTGTTTTGTAATCCTAAAAATATGGTGTGATTTAATAAAAATACCAAAACCTTCTGTTTGTTAGAATTTTAAAACAATTTTTTATAAAAATTCATGTAAAACTCCGGGTTATTATCCGTAAAGCTTGTAAAACTACGTAACTTTTTCGTTATTAATCCGTTTTTGTTAGGAATTCACTTTACTTGACGACATTTACAAAATTACCATTGTTTACCATATCACCACACACAGGGACTAGTATAGTCAACATAGGATTCTTATGTAATGTGTGGTGGTATAAATACCCCTACCCCATATGAGCTACCAAAAAAGAGGTTGAGATCATTTTGTATCATCATTTTTTATTCATCTTATTTTATATATTTTTAAACTTTCACCACACTACTCTCATCACACTAAAATATGCTATCATGGGGTAGACTCCACCAAGACCACATGGATCTTAGTTTCATGAATCTGTCAATTGGTATCAAGAGCCATGGATGGTGTGTTTAGTTTTTTTGTTTGTCTTTTGATTTGTGTTTCAAAAACCTTTACAAAGCGCAAAATCTTGATTTAAAATTTTTTTGGCTTAAAACCCTAAAAGTTGACAGATATTTCTTGTCCTATATGGATAGTAACACTATTGTACAAGATTATTGCAAAAAAAACCAATCAAAAATGTGTCTTTTTGAGTTTTGAAAATTTGGGTTTCGTCTCAGTTACAACCGAACTAGTCTTGTCTGTTGGAACCGAACTAGAAGATCGAACGAGTTAACCGAACTAGTTAACCGAACCAGTGGAACCGAACGAGTTGGTTTTAGTTGGAACCGAACGAGTTGATCTCAGTTGGAACCGAACGAGTTTTCTTAAGTTGGAACCGAACTAGTTTCTTCAGTTAGAACCGAACTAGTTGATTAAGTAGGAACCGAACGAGTTGATTTCAGTTGGAGCCGAACTAGTCATTCAGTTGGAACCGAACTAGTCAATTTTAGTTGGAGCCGAACTAGTCATTCCTTTGAGAACCGAACTAGTCAGTTTTTTGTTAGAACCGAACTAGTTGGAACCGAACCAGTTGGAACCGAACCAGTTGGAACCGAACCAGTTGGAACCGAACCAGTTGGAACCGAACCAGTTGGAACCGAACCAGTTGGAACCGAACCAGTTGGAACCGAACTAGTAACTTTCTAATTAAAACCTATCAACTCAAATTTTCTAAATTATACGGTTCTTTCTTTGACTTGTAAAATCCCGTGAAACATTAACTTGTTTTCCCGGTTTTGTCGAGAATTGTAAAAGTCCCGTGTTAGTATTAAGATTATTTCAAGACTACAACCACCACAAAAGCATTTAAACTAATTACTTTCTACCGATCATTGTATCAATTTAGTAATCTTTTTGATACCACGATATCAATGACGACTTTTGCTAATAAATCACTTCTCTCGGTGGTGACAATAAAAACCAACCGATGCATGAAAAACATTTGTAATGATTCGATAGAAAAGCATAATGGAACTTTAAATGAAGAACAAACCACAATGTTAGAATGATCCTTGCTTGCGTGAGAAAGGGTCCACAATCGTCAGCCGATATTAACATAGTGGCACTGATGTAAACAATACTTAAGGAATATACTGTAGCTCACCCTGCAGAAGGCCATTCAAGCTGATTGTGACATCAGAAAGCAATTAAAATCATTCTCCAAGGCTTCTAACAGAAATTTATGCTCGTGTGAGTCACCATCGTGTAGCCGAGGATCTTGGGAGAGATAAGAGATAGCGCAGGTGCACTTGAAAGAACTTCGTAAACAAATGCAAAAACGAGAGTGTGACGTTGTACGATGAATTTGATTAATACACTTACAAGAAAGGCGAAGTCGTTACACGAGTACTACTTAGATTCACACTACTAACTTAATGATATGTAACATCTACAATATGCCAACTGTAGCAATTTTCAGTTATACTAAGTTTCTGAACACTCTTCCCTGGTGAATTGAGCAAATTCCGATACTGATGTTAAAGTTGTCAAACGACTAGCATACAACAATGTGATCAGCTTCCTGCTCACGTTGGAACAACAAGAACGACATGCAAATGAAAGTTCGATTAATCAGTGAAACATACTCCATCCTCTTGCTTTAGTTGCATCTTACAAATAACACCGTCAAAACCCTTTCAGAACTCATCAACCACTTACCAAAACACTTCAACTTCAACCACTTAGCTATAACATATCTATCACTAAGTATGGTTTACCTTATCATCTCAACAAACTCAACTCATCAAATCATACAACACCACTATCATAAACTATCCAACCCAATAATTTTCAAGGTCATCAATTCACCACACGTTTATTCACCAATCATCATCCATCCCTCATTGGAAATCGTCCCTAAATAACCCAATTAATCTGAATTTTTCCCAATCAGACTCCCGTCTAATTGTACTAGTTTTTCCAAAAGAAAGTGATGATTCACATTGGAATGCCATCAATCACATGATGTTCATTTTACTGTATTTGTTACCACGGTCCTGATATCCCACTAGCCAATAATCAGCTGAGAAACTCGTACTAAAACCCATGCAACAACAACCGTTAATAATGGAATAGTACACTAACAACCAATTTCAGGGTTAGACAAACTCTTTTGGTTGCAGGGGTACTTCAAAGGACTAATACTCCAGACAAGTGAAGCAATCTGGAAAACAGAGGACTGTTATTTTGCTATACACTGCAAAGGGAAGGCCACATGTCCAGACAGTGCACCAAACCAAAGAGAAAAAGGGTATTATCATAGTTTAAGGAGAAAGTGTTGCTGGTACAAGCTCAAGCACATGGTTAAATTCTGAATAAGGAGGAACTAGCTTTTTTGGCAGATCCAGATATTCCTGAAGGTCAAAGCACACAGACTGTCATTACTCATAATGCTGCTTATCAAGCTAATGAGTTGGATGCATATGACTCTTGATATGTGAACGAACCAACTCTGAGCCAAAGTTGCTTGTTATGGCTAATGAATCTCATTATGGTTCAGATGCTCTTGCTGAGGTACACAATCATGATAATATGAATAATAATGTGGCACATCAAGCTGTGCAGGTGATGCCCTCTTCTCAACAATCGAATGTTGTAAATAATTCAGAGACTAAAATAACCAGTGATAGCAATATCATTCCTTATTCTCAGTATGTGATTGAATCACGACAAGTAACTGTTCAGAATTCTAACTCCTCTGCACCAATAGATGATTTGTATAATAACTTTGATTGATCACTTAAAACCCAAGTAGCTAATTGTACCACGGGGGTAGCCAATCTGGAAAATAAGAGGTCAATGAAACCTAACCGCTGAGCTTGAAAGATATAAGGAACAAATTAAAGTTTTGAAAGAAGGACAAAATGGAGACTTAAGACTAAGGATAACATATCAGACCATTGCACAGTCTGTAGAGATTGATCTTCTTAAACAAACTCTTTCATAACATTTAAAAGAAAAGGAATCTTTATTAACAAATATTACTCTTCTAAAAAAGATTTTAAGAAAGAAAGTCAAGGAACATTGATTGAGAAATAACTCTAGAAAATGCAGATCCAACAACTTGATAATATTAGTTTTAAAAAGAGATCAATCTGTCACAAACTGTCACATGTTGACAAACCTCAGGTTTTTTTCTATGATGTACCACAAAACAAGCTTCTAGTTTCAAATCCCTTCTATCTGAAGAAAGCTCAGCATTCAGAACCAAAGTTATATGGTTGAGTGATATAATTGTTCAAGACTAACCTATTGAGAAACCTGATACAGAAGAAACCTTAGCACTTGCTTAAATAGTCGATCCAAAATGCTTCAAAACAAAGGATAATATGATGTTAGAAAAGTAAAATCAATTTGTGATAAACACACCAATAGATTATGTTGCTCTTAACAAAGATTTTTCGACACGATTTGTTCCACAAACTAAATTATCTGCTGAACAAGCCTTTTGTTTTAAGAATTTTGTGAATTCTTCAGAACCCACACTTTTTATTAGATACACTAATGTCAACATGGTTAACACGAGTTTGAAGAAACTTAAACACCATCTTGCTAACTTTGATGTGGTAGTTAAAGAAAGGACCACACCCACAACAACACTGAGAGGTTAGTGGGGTTTTGAACATACAAAAGCTTGTATTTAGGGATGAATAAATTCATTTGGTAAAACTCTGGAAGACTTATTTAGTACATTCAACCAACATTTTTTTTATGAAACTATTTGTTGAAGTCCAAAATGTCTCTATCAATGGAAAGGTTGTGGAACAACATCGTATTGAGTCAAAAACATTTGAAGTTAAGATGAATCAAGTTTTGAACGAAAATGAACGACACTAAACAAGTGAGATCAATATATCATGAACTTACATGTCAATTCTTTTCGTGGAGAATTGATTATGTGAATGTGCATGAATGTTCAAAAGTGTCTCAAACTTGAGACTGAGCTTCAAACGGATTTTGTTAAAAGGGAAACTTACGATAAACTGTTCAAAAGTTTTACCATTCTTGAAAAATATTGCATCTCTTTAGAAGTTGACACTCAACTTAAACAGGAAATTTGTCAAAGGGAAAATTCTGTTTCCAATCAAAGTTGTTTCCAGTTCTTGATCAATTGTGTTTGAATTGAAATTAAAAGAAAGCTCAGTCCCAAGAGAAAGACACAGGTAATCAGAAGTTGAAAGAGAGAATAAAATCTCTAAGTGGAAAAATGGATAAGGATAAGATCAAACAGAACTTCGAAGAGATTAAAACCATTAATATTGAATTGGATCATAGGGTAACAAAGCTTATTGCTGAGAACGAGCAATTGAAACAAGCCTATAAGCAACTTTATGACTCGATTAAACCAGCACGTATTCGATCAAAAGAACAATGTGATGATTTAATTAATCAAGTCAATATAAAGTCTGTGGAGTATTCTGATTTAAATGCTAGTCTTCAGGAAAAGGCTTTGGCAATAACAGCACTTAAGGAAGAATTAAAGAAACTTAAAGGAAAAGATCTAGTTTGACAAGTAATGTTTCAAACCACCCCTAGTGATCAGAGTTGCATCAAGTTAATGTGAACCGAATAACCCCCAAATTGTTGTATAAAGGCACATGCTCACTTTGCTTGATATTAAGCATTCTCAGGAAGAAGCCGCAGTTCTTAGGGATCTATGTCCATCACATTAAAGCTAATTATCCTAAGATCACTCCTAAGAATCTGCCTGTAAGTATACTAAACTAATTCAGGAGATGCTTTCTAAAATCAGTAAAACCTGTCCTAGTATCAACAGTTCTGGAGAACAATTAGTGGTTGTGACCCCGATGAACAAAGTCAAAAGCGTTAGATTTACTGAGCCCGTCACATCCTCAAGAAACACAAAAATAGCCCATACCTCAAACCTAGTTTCTAACAAACCTATGTTGTCTTCTACAGGAGTAAAACAGTCTACTAGTGCTAGCGGATCACAGCCTTCAGGCAATACAAAGAAAGATAAGATTCAGCAAACACAAAGGGTAAATTCTTAAGAATAAAGTAGAAGCCCACCCTAGGAAAGTTAAATCTAGTTTGAAAAATAAAGACTGTGTTGTTGCACCTAAAGGAACTGCTCATGTGCAGCATTCCAAGCTTAATGCGAATTATGAACTTAAATGTGTTAAGTGTAATGGTTGCATGCTTTCTGATAATCATGATTTGTGTGTTCTTGATTTTATCAATAATGTGAATGCTCGTGCTAAATCTAGATCTGTTAAGAAAAATTCAAAGAGAAAAGTTTGGAAACCAACAGGAAAGGTGTTTACCAATATTGGATATATCTGGAGACCTACTGGTCGGACCTTCACTATAGTAGGAAATGCGTGCCCTTTAACTAGGATTACCACAACTACTGAAGTGCCCCTTAGGAAATCATCTGCTCTAGATAATAAAACACCTAAACCTGTCGTCACATTGGTTTACTCAAGGAAACCTAGGAAGTCTAAAACTAGTGTTCCTGTTAACAATTATAAGGTTATTAAATCTGTAACTGCTAACAATTCGGAACCCAGTCAATCCCGGGGATCCATAGTTTCCAATGTTCCATCTTCCTCTCTTGATGAATGCAGGTCGTCCAAATTGTCCTCTGGTATTTGGACTCCGGCTGCTCCAAGCATATGACCGGAGATCGCTCTCAGCTCACCAATTTCGTCAATAAGTTCTTGGGTACAGTCAAATTCGGTAATGATCATGTAGCAAAGATTATGGGTTATGGAGACTATCAGATTGGGAATGTTACAATTTCAAGGGTTTATTACGTTGAAGGACTTGGGCATAATCTATTCTCTGTGGGACAATTTTGTGATTCCAACCTCGAAGTTGCGTTTCGTCAACACACCTGCTACATTCGCAATCTAGAAGGTGTTGATTTATTAACTGGATCTCGAGGGGACAATCTTTATACACTCTCTCTTGGGGATATGATGGCGTCCTCTCCTATCTGTCTCTTGTCAAAGGCCTCTAAAACCAAGTCTTGGTTATGGCATCGTCGTCTCTCTCATTTGAACTTCGGAGCTATTAATCATCTTGCCAGACATGGTCTTGTTCGAGGTCTCCCTAAGCTCAAGTTTGAAAAGGACCATTTGTGTTCTGCATGTGCATTAGGCAAGAGCACGAAGAAACCCCACAAACCCAAATCTGAGGACACCAATCAAGAAAAACTCTATCTGTTGCACATGGATCTGTGTGGACCAATGCGTGTCGCGAGTGTCAATGGAAAGAAGTACATCCTTGTTATTGTCGACGATTACTCTCGATTTACATGGGTAAAATGCTTGCGATCAAAAGATGAAGCTCCAGCTTTTATTATCAATTTTTTGAAGATGATCCAAGTACGACTTAAGGAAACCGTCTGACGCATCAGAACATATAATGGAACTGAGTTTGTTAATCAGACATTGCGTGAATATTATGAGAAGGTTGGCATCTCTCATGAAACATCTGTTGCCCGCTCTCCACAGCAAAACGGTGTTCTTGAAAGACGAAATCGTACGCTAATTGAAGCAGCCCGCATTATGTTAATTTATGCAAAGGCTCCTTTATTTCTATGAGCCGAAGCGGTTGCTACAACTTGTTATACCCAAAATCCTTCCATGATACGCTATCGACACGGTAAAACACCATACGAGCTTCTGCACAACAAACCTCCCGACCTATCGTATCTTCATGTGTTTGGTGCACTCTGCTACCCAACGAATGATAGCGAGAACTTGGGCAAGTTACAACCGAAGGCCGATATAGGTATTTTCATTGGCTATGCACCCACGAAGAAAGCATTCCGCATTTACAACAGACGTACCAGACGAATAATTGAAACCATTCACGTTGACTTTGATGAGCTGACTGCAATGGCTTCTGAACATAGCAGTTCAGGAGTCGCACTTCATGAAATGACTTCTCCAACAATCTGTTCAGGACTCGTGCCAAACCCTCATCCGTCAACACCGTTTGTACCACCTTCACGAACTGACTGGGATATGCTGTTTCAACCGTTGTTCGATGAATTTCTCAATCATTCACCTAGTGTTGATCATCCAGCCCCTGAAGTTGTTGCTCTAATTAATGAAGTAATTGCTCCAATTCTTGCTGACTCAACCGATTCACCTTCATCAACTACAGTTGACCAAGATGCACCATCTCTAAGTAATTCTCAAACAACACCCTAAACCGAACCTCCCGTCATTCCGAACGATGTTGAAGAAGATAATCATGATATTGAAGTTACACATATGGGTAATGATCCGTACTTTGGTGCTCCAATTCCAGAAATCCTTTCTGATCAATCTTCATCATCGGGTTCTATTCATACAATTGTGCACCCTGATCACCAAATTTTTAAACACAATAGCAAATGGACTAAGGATCATCCACTTGAAAACATAATCGGTGAACTCGCTAGACCAGTTTCCACTCGGCTGCAATTACATGAGCAAGCTCTTTTCTGTTACTACGATGCTTTCCTCACTGCTGTTGAACCCAAGACGTATAAAGATGCTTTGACTCAAGCCTGTTGGATTGAAGCAATGCAAGAAGAACTTAATGAGTTCGAACGACTTGAAGTATGGGAGCTCGTACCCCGACCAGACAAAGTTATGGTGATTACTTTGAAGTGGATCTACAAAGTGAAACTAGACGAACTGGGAGGAATTTTGAAGAACAAAGCTCGATTAGTAGCCTGTGGTTACCGTCAAGAGGAGGGAATCAATTTTGAAGAGTCTTTTGCTCCGGTTGCGAGATTAGAGGCTATAAGGATTTTTCTCGCATTTGCTGCTCATATGAACATGGTCGTATACCAAATGGATGTGAAGACTGCGTTTCTGAATGGTAATCTGCGGGAAGAGGTTTATGTTAGCCAGCCGGATGGGTTCGTGGATAAAGATAACCCCAATCACGTATATAAGCTAAAGAAAGCTCTTTATGGGTTGAAACAAGCTCCACGCGCGTGGTATGATATGTTGTCTTCGTTCGTGATATCCCAAGACTTCTCCAAAGGCTCAGTGGATCCTACCTTGTTCATTCGCAGAGACGGCAAGGAATTACTTCTGGTACAAATTTATGTCGATGATATTATCTTTGTTGCATCTACACCTGAACTTTGTGATCTATTTTCTAAAATCATGTGTTCAAAATTTAAGATGTCAATGATGGGCAAAATCTCATTTTTCTTAGGATTACAGATTTCTCAAAGTCCCAGAGGCATCTTTATTAACCAGTCAAAATATGCCCTTGAATCTTTAAAGAAATACGGTTTTGACTCTTGTGACCCAGTGGATACTCCAATGGTGGAGAAATCCAAACTGGATGAGGATAAAGAAGGGAAAGCCGTAGATCCGTCACACTATCGTGGTATGATTGGCACCCTCCTTTATCTTACAGCCAGTAGACCTGACCTACAATTTGCTATATGCATGTGTGCCCGGTATCAGGCTCGGCCTACCGAAAAGCACTTAAATGCGGTAAAAAGGATCTTTTGGTATCTAAAAGGAACCGTACATCGGGGACTATGGTATCCGAAGGATTCTTCGATTGCTCTAACAGCATTTGCAGATGCGGATCATGCTGGTTGTCAAGATACACGCCGTATCACTTTTGGTAATATGCAACTTTTGGGTGATAAACTTGTTAGCTGGTCGTCTAAAAGGCAGAAAAGCGCTGCGATATCCAGTACGGAAGCTGAATATATTGCTTTGTCCGGCTGTTGTGCTCAAATCCTTTGGATGAGATCACAGCTTACCGACTATGGCTTTGGATTCAATAAAATTCCAATGTACTGTGATAACAAAAGCGCTATTGCCTTATGCTGCAACAACGTTCAACATTCCAGATCAGATTTCACTTTATCAATGAGCATGTTGAGAATGGGGTGATCGAACTTTACTTTGTCAATACGGAGTATCAACTGGCAGACATCTTCACTAAAGCTCTTGGCCGAAATAGAATTGAATTTCTGATCAACAAGTTGGGAATGCGAAGTTTTACGCCGGAGACTTTGAAACAATTGGCAGATGAAGTTGATGAATAGTAGTGGTACCTATTCATATATCCTGTATCATATGTATATATTTTAAAACCATAAAAACCAAAAAGATTTTTCATTTTTAGAAATTTTTTTATAAAAACAAAATACAAAAATATAAAATTCATAAAATCAAAGAAAAATTTAAAAAAATAAGAAAATGGGTATATTAAAGCATGTATTCTGAAAATCGATAACATTTACGGTCTTAGAAATGTCATTTAATAATGATACGAGGCTGTAAATGAAGTTCGAGCAGAAGTTCAATGGTTTTTCAAAACATGCCAAATGGCTTGCTATTATTTCAGATAGCAACCCGGTCATCATCTTAAAGGCAAGTATTTCAAAAAGAAAACTTGACCTCTCAACGGGAATTTATTCTCGGGCATGGTCTACTTTATGACCATGCAAAGGCTTGTGATTACTTTGCATCACAACCGTGCTTCTTTATACCATAAGTGTACGTATTAGTGCGCTTATGTGTTAAAATAAGAGAAATCTTATTTTTATTGCGTAAAAAGTTGTGTCTAATGAATCAGTGGTTTTCAGTAATCACAAAAGATTTTCAAAAACAATTAAACCACTCAAACATGACATCAGCTCTTTAAATAGATAAGGGTCATTATTTGAGGGGGTGAAAGTGTCATCCTTAATTTTTAAATGTCTTTCAAATAAGTCATGGAATTTAAGATAAAGTTTTGAATAATGACGGATAATAATTTCACAGGGGAGTTAATTTATATTAACTACAAGAGCTTTGATGTCATGTGTTTAAATATGTATGGGACTTATTGCATTTTGAGACTTTGTGAATTCAGGCCCTTAATCTACATTTGATCAAATATTGCCAACAATCATAGTTTGTAAAAGACTTAGGAATGCTTGGAAATACTTTCATAGTTTTAAAATCCTTGAAGTTGATTCTAACGGGATAGATCTAAGCTTATATATTCTTAAAACACGATCTCGAGTATGTGTGTGTACAAAGTTTTGCTGATTCCGAGGTGTCAAAACCAGCAAGGGGGAAGGAGTAGATGTATACTCGATAGTGTCCTTAGCCTTCTTTTGAGGTTAGCTTCTTTTGCCTTTTGAGGCTAGCTTCTTTTAATTTTAGGCCTTTTTAAATCTTTTGGGGGTGCATAATTAATCTCATGGCGGGGAAGGAGTCCATCTCATCATTAGTCAGTATGCATCATTTGAGTCCCCAGGGGGAAGTATTGGGAATATAATTATTTAAAACGTGAGAAGAGTTTTGTCTGATTCAATTAATGTTTTACCTAACCGGTCAATCTCTAAGCTTATTCTTAAAATGAGTAGAAATATCTGATAAAAGAGGTACACATAGGTATGATGATACCTTATGAGTTGTCTTTATTCTTGCAGAAAGGAAAATGTACTACATTTAGACTTAGTTGACTTAGGTATTTTCATTTCGACTAAGTAGGAATAATTGTGATATCTGGGACTTAGTTGACTTTGGTGTTACAATTTATATCATCGCTATCCTGAAGAGAGAAATGCGCTCATCCAGGACTTAATTGACTTTGGTGTTGCGGTATCAAGTTCTTGAAAGGGTTAATTGTGTACTTCGGATATCTGGGCTTTATACATCAAGACTGCTTGATGCGGCTTGCAAGAAAGTTTTGAATCTACTCAAGAAAGGATTGCTGGTTTAGGGGGAAGCTAAGACAACATCAACACCAACCTCACAAGCTCAAGTTACATATGTATCTAAACTGTTTCATACTCGAAGTTTGAAGCAAAGACTTTCGTAACTTGGAAAGAAAGTTTGAAAAATGTCGAAGAGGGCTTGGACAGTGAAAGATCAGGATTGAAAAACTTCTTGAAGAAAGAAGGTTAATGGGAGCTTTGAAAAGGTTGTCTGGGGGAGATTATACTAATGAGACCTACGGCTGCTATAAAGGACCATATAATTTCATCATATGATGTTCTCATCATTCAGGTCAAATCTTCGTATTAATAAACATCGTGAATTTGTATATATGTAGACTTTATGGTGATATTAAGGAGTGCTCGAGGTTACAATTTTTCAAGAATATTTCTTAGTAAATTAAAAATTTAACTTATTGTGCTTCAACACTATCTTATTATACCCCTCATACATTGGGGGGAGAATTAAAATGTTCCTTATAGATAGCTATATAACATTTTTTTCCCCGAAAGGTTAATCAATTGATATCTAAAATATCAAGGGGTTAACATTTTGGATAAGGGGAGAAAATGTGATTAACCTGGATCTAACTTGTATTAAAAGATGTGATCAAATAAAATGGACTCAATGCACTCCACACTTAGCATGTACTACGATTACGATGCACATGTTAAGGGGGAGGGGGCCTTTTTTTTTTTTTAGGGGTGATGATAAAAAACTCGCAAAGTGTAAATTTTTGTTATTTTATATCAAAACTTTGATTGAACTCTTTCAATGATTTTCGGTTTTGATCGTTGATAGGAATACCTAAGACGACCATGTACTTACTTAATGGGTTATAAGGTGGTTAGGTATAGGTATAAAAAATCTCTGATCCAACCAGACGGAGGGATCTACCCAGGGATATCCACTAGTTAGTGTAGAAGTCCTTAGGTATGATACAAAAGGAGAAAAAGTGAGAATCAGGAATAATGCCGACTGAGATGGAGCTAACACTGGAACAAACCCAACAAGGTGTTAGTTATGAAGTCTCGGTAAGCATTAAAGGGGTTGAAGAATGAAAAAGAAATGTAAGGATAAAGGGTGAAAAGAAAGAAGCCCTCCATACACTTAGGCAGAAACCGGGTCAATACATAATCTTTGTCCGAAATTACTAAGATGTTGTCGCATTGAAGGACAGTCATGGACCCTGGCGCTATGCACAACCCTCCATAGCCACTCAAGTCTCTCAAAAGATACTTGTTTCATTTCTCACCAGAGATTACACGCTCTTTCTATCGGACTTTTCTCACTCGTGTTAGTTGATATTGAAAAGGTGCAGTCTGCTCCAGCCTCCGGTCACTAAATCTAAGTGCACTATTGAGTCTAGAGCCAAAAGAGATTCATCATAATTCTCTATTAGGACCACTTGTCAAAATTAAGATGTTAAATCACACACTGTGGAATAACAAGATTATACTAAGAGTCCTACGTATTATCCTTGTGATTTTGCCAGAACATCCGAGTGATTTCATTTACAATGAAGATGGAAATATTGCTTGAGTCAACATCAAACAAGCTCATGGTAGGTAACTTGTGTGATTCCTTTTGAATCAAACTTGTGGACAATGGAAAGAACACCGATGGTGCGATTCTTTAAGAATTAAAACTTGTTCCAGGTTATGAATGACGATTGATGATAAATTTGGAAATGATTACCATTTCGATGTGTCGCAAAACCACTTTAGCAAGTGACACGTCGATTGATTTTCACATCAATTTTTTACTTCAATCTCGATGCATGATGTAACTCGTTGGTTCACTCTTATCGTGTTGTCTGCTTTGAGACGTTCCGGTAATGAGAACATGCTGAGGTTTGATGAATCTTATACAATGTGTTAGAAATATAAGATTTATACTTCAGCTGGAAATCCTGTCAGGAGATTCTTTGAATTGAATCTACTGATCACAAGTTGATCCTCAACGAGATTCGAATGTTACTCCAAGCCAAACTTGAGCGAATGTCAAAGCTATATTGTCCTCCACGCTTTATTGACTAACTGTTTTATTGTAAGAATTTAAGATGGTGGTGATAGGTACCTGTTCCCGTGACTTCACAAGTTCATAGCCACATGATCATACCAGACCGACAAAAACATAAAGATATCATGAAACGCTCAAGAACATGTTACAAGACTTCCGCTACTCTGATACGTATGTCTTTTCTTGCAGTGACAAAAAGTATTAAAGTTAAAGAATTCAAAGAATGTTATGTCACTCTGATACGAACGTCTTTCTCGAAGTGACGAAGTGTTAAAGTTAAAGAATTTCATGAAAGATGCAACATTAAAGCTTTTCAAGTCAACAAATCAAGAAAGGTATGAGCATGTCGGTCCAGAAGTCACAAGTTCACAAGATGGAAAAGTCACAATATGGCGAAACGAGATTATGCTTGGTTGATGATCTCAGAGTGTTTAAGATCACATTCTCACAAACAAGTCAAGATAAAGGAATAAGCTCGTGCCTAAAGTCAAAAGACACTACAACATATTCACAAGATAAAAGACATGAAGTTTACAAGCTGAAGACTAAAGATAAAGCATGGTATGCTAGGATTAAATTTTTTGTAAATTGGAGTGACCTCCCTTAGGGGAAAATTGTTAGGATCAAGAAAAGTCTCGGTCACTTCCAATATTAACTAGTCAAAGCTCGTAGTTAGTCAATGTTTAGTATGATAAGCTAATATGGCCTAAAGGCCCATGGAAAGCCTCCCAAGGCCCATGGCCGGCCAATATTGTAGTATAAATACCCTCTCCATGCCTTGGAGAGGGTGTTGGTTGGTTGGTTTTATCTTCTCACTTTGCTAATGAATTATATGTTTCTTACTTTCTCTCTCTAGAATACATCCTTCCTTCCACTCTCTCTCGCTAAGTTCCTTCCCATCTCATATCAAAGATTACTTGTATTCTTTAAAGTGTCTCATTCGTCGTTACGGCTGTGTATTTATAGTTTGTCGCCTTTTCTGGAGCATTGGTATCGGTTTAAATTATATAAGTGTGCCGATGATTTGTTAATTCTAGAATTTATGCTTGAAATCTTTACGAGACCGCAGTGAGATCACACTTGCGTGTTATAAATATTTAACCGATTAAGAGGTAATATAAATATAAATATAAGTATACATAAACTTTGTCAAAAAGCTTTTTAATTAAATTATCTGACGCTTTATCCGTACGAATTGAAGCACGTAAATGCCGGTATCGCTATTATAATGAAGTGCGAAGGTTGCAAACTTCTAAGTTCGTTTGAAGTAGTGTGCTTATCCTAAGTATAGGGGGAAAGCAAGTATCCCCCAAGTGAAAGAAAATAAGGCAAAATAATAAGCCAAAGTATGATGAAAAAGTAATGAAAGAGAAAAAAAAGTTGGTATATTTACGGATAATGTGGATTATGATTTTATTATAAACCTTTTTGACAAATACAAAACCAATAATATAACTGAATAAATTACCTTTTTTGATGTTTATGTCTGGTGCTTATGTCATGTCGATGCAGTTTAGTTTCTTGTACAATCCTATGGTAATTTGAATATTTTATGACTGAGAGTTTGAGTGCTTCGTATACTCTATTCATAAATGAGCGAATGTGAATCGAACTTATCTCTAAAAATCCGTGAGTTGCTTTGTCGCGTTATCTAAGCTTGTGATCATTAACTAGTTTATTCTTCCACCAAAAACAAAGTATTTTCGCTTTGATTGCTTGAGGGCAAGCAATAGCTAAGTATGGAGAGATTTGATAACGCTACAAATATACATAAAATATCCCTCGTAAATATGTAAATATTATAAATATACATGTTTAGACACTTATTTGTTAAATAGTTGTTTCAAGATTAAAGATCAAGAAAAGGACTGGAAATGCAAGAAACATTCGTTAAAAGAGCTAACGATTGTTAAATGAAGAATCTAGAAGAAGTATTTAATGAAGAACAGTCAAGTTCGGCGCACATTTTAGAATGTGCGGCGTACTTATGGACGGGGAGAGAGAAAATTGAATGCTAAGGCAAGTACGACGCACTTTTCTTAAAGTGCGACGCACTTGAGGCTGCAGTTACACAAAACATTAACTTGATGCATTGAAAAAGAGACTATTCACTTCACCCATAACCCACGACCTGAGGCACCTCTAAGGCTATAAATAGGACCCTAATCTCAGGGTTTATCATATCAAAAACACTAACAATCAATATTTAATCAAAGAATTCTCTCAAGAAAGAGTTTAGAAGTGTTTTTAGGATTTGGAGTGAACTTGCTTGTAGTTGATCCAATTTCTGGGTTGTAATCCATCCAAGAGAGTAGTAGTGAAGTATATTTCGAAGCTATAAGCCATTGTGACATAATTGTTCATAGTTTCCGGGTTTACTTTGAATATAATAAAGCGTTCTTTGGGAATTCGTGTGAAATCATCAAGTATTTGCTCTTGGAAGTTGGTATAATCTTGTTTCTCTTCTACATTATGATGTTTTCTGAGTTTTATATGAATGTTATGTGTTTGATCTCAATTAATATGGAGTAGTTGAATTATGTTTATTTGGGACTTATGAGAGTCAGGGGATTAAACTTGGTTTTGACTAACAATTTTAGTAAATAATGTTAGCCTCAAATATTAAGTCAATCACTGTCTTTATCTTACTTATGTAGTAATAGGCTAGAAGGGTAAACGGGCTCGTAATTGTAAGCTAATCTTGTACTAGTATCGGGTTTAAACCCATTTGTAATCCCGAGCCCGGCCCAAGACAAATACCCCGGCCCATTAAAGCCTAATATGGCCGGCCCCCATTGAGTATAAATACCCCTCTCCAAGTGTGGAGAGGGTGTTGGTCTCATTTGTAAGGTTTCTCATTTTGCAAGTAATCAACCATCTCCTTTCTCTCTTTATTTTCTTTTCTTCTTCTATCTCTTTTCTTATTGGTTTCTTATCATTGATTCATACCTACTTGTATGGAAGTGAAATGATATATTAAGGTACCGACATTTGGTATCAAGAGCTAAGGGGGTCTTTATTAGTTGTGTTCGTGTGGTTTTATATTTTTTTTGGTTCGAAAATTCTATAAAACTTACAAAAGTGAGTTTTGATCTTCCTAACTACTCAAGGTTTTATCTTGTTTAAAGTTTAGGAGGTATTAATCTTTCATTTTTGTTGTTTATATAATTTTCGGTTCGTTTTTTATTGTTAAAAATCTGTTCCGAATTTGAAAAAAAAGTGTATATCGGAAATCAGTACTACTGAATTTGATATGTACAAATTTTAGTACATCGAATTTGTCATTATATACCGAGTTTTGAAGGAAATAACCAAAAGATGTGTTAGATCAGTTGGTTTGTGTGCGTGTGTTAAAACTTCACTCGAAAGGTCATTTCAGTGTTAAGTTTTTTTAAATATATTCCAAATGGGTGCTTCCGAATTTGTTTATTAATACCGAGTTTTGTGAAAACTCAACACAACCACATCACTAGCTCAGTTGGTTATAAGTGTTACTTTTGAAAAATATGTGTTTGTTAAAATCCTTGGTTCGAACCCCATATGCGACAATTTTTTTTAATCTTTTTCTTCACTTCCGAATTTGAGTTTTAATATCGAAATTGTAGTAATTTCACCGAGTTTGTTCAGATCAATCGAATTATTGTAATAGTGCACACGTTTTCGGTTTTATCGAAAAGTGTGTATTAGGATTTCATTTCATTTTCGGTCATAAGCATAAAAGTTGTAATAGATACACAAATCTTCGATTTTATCGAGTTTTGTGTTAAGAAAATTATTATCGAATTTTTGTAATAGGCAAAATTGTTAGAAAATTTCCATTTGTAACTTTGATCGAATTTGCCATGACGACTTGTCCGAGAAATTTGTCCGAGAACTACTAACGAGTTTTGCTTTGTCCGAGAATTTTGTCCGAGATACAATATTTGACTTATCCGACATTTGTTCCGAGTTTGATATTAGACTTGTCCGAGAACTCTTTCGAGTTTGCTCTATCCGATATCTTACAACATTTGTTACCGGATTTGCTTTACCGAATTTAGTTACCGAATTTGTTACTGAATTTGTTAATCGAACTTGTAACATCAAGACAAAACCACAACACAACTTTATCATCTTAAGATCCATAATCATTTTCACTTCATAATTCAACAATCATTCATCATGACTACTCCAATCACAACTTCCACAACTGACGGTCAAATGCATAACAACATCATGGCAGCTGGTTCAAGGGATCGTCCACTAATGCTTGCAACGGGCAGATATGCACAATGGCGATCACGTTTCTTACGGTACATTGATACAAAAACAAATGGTGATGCCTTAAGTAAATGCATTCTCGAAGGTCCTTACATTCCTTGTACTGTCGTAATACAAGCTGTGCCTGCAACAGAAAATTCTCCAGCAGTTCCTAAACACACAACAGTTGAGATAATTCTGAATATGTCTCCTGCAAACAAAGCTCATTTTGAATCAGAAAAGGAAGCGATTCACATGCTATTGACGGACTTAGGAGATGAAAATATACTTCACTGTTGATGCGTTGCAATGCAGCTCATGAAATGTGGGAAAGCTATTTGAATAGGCTACACAAGGTGAATCCTCATCATTCAAGATGTCAGACAAATTATTTTGTGGCGTTTGGAAAATCACCTTTCATGATGGAGAAACAATAAAGTCATTACTATTCTCGGTTTTACAAGCTGATGAATGACATGATCAGAACACATTTGCAGTTGATAAATGGCAAGTCAATGTTCAATTTCCTTCAACAACTTCAACCAGAATGCGTTCAAGGTTTGTAAATTCTGTAAGAAAACAACACAAGTTAGATGAAGGTTTCATTCACAAGTTCTTTGACATTCTCAAACAATATCAAAAGGAAGTTAATGAACTCCGTGCTGAAAGAATAGCCAAGAATGCTAACCCATTAGCACTTGTTGCTACTGCTCAACCATATCAAGATCCATATTATCAAACATCAAAGTCTCACAAATCATCTGCACCAACATCAAAAGCTTCACTTCCAACCAGATCTCATGCAACTACAAGACACAAAGGCAGAGAGATAGCCAAGCCAATACTACCCTCCATCTGATCCATTCACCTTTTCCTTCGCTTCTGAAGAAGACAGTGATCCTGAACAAGCTTAGGAGGATAAGGAAATGCAAAAAAATTTAGCTCTTATTGCAAAGTACTTCAAGAAACTCTACAAAACCTATCAACAACAACCTACAGAAACTTCCTAACCACCAGAAATAAGGAATATGGAATACTACTCAAAGATAATGAATGACAAGTCAGTTCTACAAGTTTGGATAAGAAGGACAATGACAATTGTTGCTTGGTAGGAGAACTGTAGGTGGTCAGGTAGTGCAGGAGTCTGGAATACAGTGTTTCAACTGCAAGGAATTTGGTCATTTTGCTAAGGAATGCAGGAAGCCAAAACGGGTTAAAGACTCTACGTATCACAAGGAAAAGATGTTGCTGTGTAAACAAGCTGAGAAAGGTGTTCAACTTCAAGCAGAGCAATCTGACTGGCTAGCAGACACAGATGAAGAGATTGATGAACAAGAGTTGGAAGCACAATTACAAGCTATTGGCAAGATCCAGGAGGTTCCTAATGCAGACTCAGGCACTAATTCTGAGCCATTAGAACAGGTACAATACGATACTGGATATAATGTGTTTGCCAATGAAATACAACATTCTGAGCAATCTGAATCCATTAGTAACACATGTGTAGTGGAAACGGTTGATAGTAATGTCATTCCTGATTCACCGAATATGTGTGATAATGATATTCAGAATGACCAAAATGTTGTAGAATGTGATGATGAGCGTGTTGCGCTTGCTAATTTAATTGCAAATTTAAAACTTGATGTCGATGAAAATAAAAAGATTCAAAAGCAATTAAAGAAAGCAAACGCATCATTGACTCAAGAATTGAAAGATCTAATAGGCATAAATCTATCTATGCAGAGAACTAGTAGCACCCTGGGGATTCTACTAGTATTCGGAAATTGTTGTTAGTTGCACTTCAAAATAATCTGACTGAGTTTGAGAGGTTCAAGGACCTTAATGACCGTACACGTTGACTACGACAAACTTGAAGTATAGTTAATATGAAAATCTAGGAATATTAGCTCAAAAAAGACAATGTATAAAAAGAGGTTTAAAAGTTAAGGCCTACAAAATTTATGTTGTCAAAGAGAAACACGATGAGTTAGTCAAACAGAGTCTTTTAACATGAGACACATATGAAGGTATTGTCAAGGAGAAAACAAAGGTAATAACGGATTTGAAACTTAAGGAAGAAAATGATATTGACAAAATGACTTTAATGGAAAACCACTTAAAGTTTTTGAATGAAATTGTTTACAAATTGTGTCATTCAATCCAAACCATTCATATGTTAGCACCAAAATGCCCTACATTTAATGGAAGACCTACCTGGCCTAATCATATGTATCTCAAAAGGCTCAATATGAGAAACCCTGTTTGTATGAGATCCCACATGGACCAGTTGATCTGCAAAACCAAACTAGTCCTGCTAGGGAAGAGCACTGACTCTTGAAAGAGGAGAGTCGAGAAAAATTTAAATAAGACTTAGTGAAACCATATGAATTACACAAGTTAAATAGTATTTTGAAATATTTAAACTCCCCAACCAAGGAATATCACATACAGTTGGCTAATGCAAATGTAAGTAAGGAAGAAATTGTGGAGCAAATCTTTTGTGAAACAAAACAAACATTTTCAAAACAACGAATGTTCTTACCAGTTTCAAGTCAATAAGCTAAAGTTAGAAAGCCTATAATGTCATGACAATAACATAAAAACATCTTAGAGAACTTGTCGATCAAAGCTTGGGTGAAACATTTACTAGAGATCATTTTAGTGCCCCGACTGCTAAAAATGATATAGAAATCACTTATTAAGACAGTTTGATGCTCTTCGCCCTTAGACACAAAATGAAGTTTCGCATTTGTTCATGAACTTAAGCAAGAAATGCATGCTGATTTAAAGTATGTTGAATCCCTTGAAAATGAAATTGACGAACTTGAATCTGATAAAGCAGAATTTTCAAACATGTATGATATACTGTTGCAAGAATGTGTGTCTAATGATGTTATGTGTTCTTATTTGCATGTTATTGATTTAGATGCTGATGCGGCTCTGACTACACCTTAAAAAATATATATTAATATACTAAAATATAATATATAATAAGAGATAGTCAAAAGCAGAACTCAATGATACGAGAAAGTAGTATAGAGCTTTCCCGGGTCGTTTGTCCCCAACGAGGCTGGAATGGTAAATCGATACGATCGAAGATTTGAGTTTGAAGGGAGGAATTGGTTTGGGAAGTTGAAAAAGTTCGAATTAAACAACAAAGGACTAAAACGTTTAAGAAAAACCTAAAACTTAGAAAGTAAACTAGAAAACGAAGGCCCGAATCCCGTACAAAAAGGGGGAAAACCTAAAATCTTTAAAAATAACCCTACGGAAAATTTTTCACTTCTAAACTACTCTACGGGCCAAATAACGAAGAATGAAAAAGACTAGACCGAAAACGGAGTTCGTTTGACCCAAAAACGAGTCAAAACAAAAACCCGTGCCCGGACCCGTTCTTTAAAAGAGAGAAAGTTATAAAAATGACCCTACGAAAACTTTTATATTTTTCCTACAAACTAGATGACAAAAGAAAATTTTCTAAAAAAGCAAAATATTTTTTTGATAATTTTTGTATTTATTATGAATTAAATAAACTTTTAACTAAATTAAATTATAAAAAATATTAAACGTTTACAAAAAATTCTGAAAAATTTACACAAAATACTTGACTCTATAAGCTACCTACGAAAAATACCAAACACACACCAGCTTATACAATAAGCCCCGAAAATAAGCTAAACAGCTTATGGGCTTATTGTGCCAAAACACCCTTAAATACAATTGCCCTTGAGTCTTTAACGAAAAAGACCCAAGGGCGCAGTGGTAGTGTGTGTGGGAGTTAAAGGGGATGTATTGCTTGGTCCCGGGTTCGAGTCTTGCTCACCCGGACCAAGTATCTTCCCCTTTTATTTATTTTTTTAAAACTCTAGGGTAGAAAGTGTATAAATCTAAACTAAAGGGTAGGCGGGCAAACTTGAGGAAAGTTACACTATAGTGAAAACGGGTGCCCCTATACTATGAAAATGTGACAAAACTAACCCTACGATATAGCTTATTTTTTTGGCTTATTAAAAAGTGATTTTTAGTAAAAACTCAAAACTACAAACTTATAGAACAGCTTAATTTAAACAACATTAATGAAGACACTTTTGACTTTGGTCAAAAGAATAAGCTATAAAATAAGCTTAATGTTGACAGCAGCTTAAGAGGCTTTAAAGGGCAACTTTTCTAAGTCTTATGGTTGAATAAGCTAAGCTAAGGACTAAAATAAGCAAAAAGGGTTTAAACTAACTTAAATAAGCTAAAAGGAAAAGAAAAGCTAAACTAAGTACGCTATGAAAAGGGGTTACAGTGACAGAAACATTAAAAAAGCCTAAAACTAAACTTTACTAAGTTTACTTTGAGCAAAATAAGCCTAAGAAAAGGAAAAATATGTCACACTAACTAACTAACTCAACTAAAAACTTTACTAGGACACAATTTGAGCTTATGGGATAAGCCAATAAGCCAAAGTGTGGCTTAACCCTCAACATACTAACTGGGTGTTAGTAACTGTTGGTGTTAAACAGCCAAATGTATCTTTGGGCTTAAAATTAAGCAAACCAAAAGCTTATCAAGGGCTGAACTTTGAGGACTATACTAGAGCTTATAAGCTATCAAAATAGCCAATACTGGGCTTTAAGAGAGCTTAATGGCTGAGAACAAGAGCCCTAAAGTTCACCCCTTTGCACCAGGGGAGCTTTAAGGCAAACCTCAGGGCTATTTGACATCTTTATTTTTAAGCTGTCAAATATGCCTAAAAGCAAAAACAAGCTAAACAGATTGAGTACTCTATCTAAGGGACTTGTGCACTCATATTGACTTGAAAAAAACATTTTTTACTTGCTTATTTTTGGTGGTGAAAAAGGGCTTTTGGTTTTCCTACAAACTGTGACAAAAAATGCTTGGTGAGTTTTGACTTATAAAGTCAAGGACACAAAGGCTTTTTAACAGCCTTGTTAGACACACTAAACACACACTTTTTGATGCTTAAATTCAAACCACAAGTGCTTAATCAAATAAGCACTTGTGGGATTCTAAAACCTTAACATTTCAAAAGAGGTTTTAGAAAACTTGGAAAAACAATTTTTTTTACTAAAAATGTTTTTAAAAAACAGCTTAAAAGGGACTTAGATTAAAACTTGAACTTAAATTAGCTCAAGTAAACCCATAACCCTGCCAATAAGCCTTTTTGAACACCGTTTTTAACCTTGTTGCCAAACACTCCCTTTAGTTAAAACTGCCACCCAAAATAGCTTAAAAGATCCATTTTTAAATCCAAAACTTTAAAAAACTTTATCTACTCGAATTACTTTGACTTGTTTAAGCTATTTTAAGACCACAAGTTTTAGCTTATTTGAAAAATAAGCTATTGCTCAGCTAGCTTTATACCTATTATACATTTTAATTGTAAACTAGGATAAATGAAACTTAACCTAATGAAAATAAAAAACAGCTGGATATTAGACTTAAACAAACATGTTTGAAAGGAATAAAAGTAAATAAGCTATTGTCTAAAGCTAAAAATTAAGCCTAAAATGAGAATATTTTTTTTTTTTTTAATATGAGAACCTTGATTTTTGTTGTCTCAGAACCAAGGCCAACGCTTTCTGAGGAGTGGCCTAGAAAACCTGTCCAAGATGGCTCCCACAAGCCTCTAAACCTGAGTCAAAAGCGCAATAAGCTCTTGGAGCTTATTTCTTCAAAATTGGCTTCCAAATTGCACCCAATGACCATTTATGAACTTAATTACAAACTAAAGCATATGAAAGCTTATAACTAAGTTTGAGCTGATTAAGCTATTAGAAAGAATAAGCTCTAAATGAGCTATTTGAGAGCTTATTGAGTAAAAAGAGCTTAATTTTTCATTAAAATTGAGAATTACAATTGCATAAAAGAAAGTAACTTAAAAACACTTAAAACTTAATAAAAACTGAATTAAACTTGTATAAAACTGAATGTAAAACTGAATATGTTGCCACAATGGCGTACAACTATTTATAGCCAAAACTTAAACGAGGTCCTCTCTTTCTTTCTCTCTTGTTGTCTTGTTTGTAGACAACTAACACAGTGGCTTTGTTGGGTGGAGAGGTTTAAAGCTCTCATCTTTGGCCCGTCTATCTTAAAATCATCCAAGGCGTTCGTTTTGGTCTTGGGGGATAGGGATGCACAATGGCAATCGTATGGCGGCGGAAATAGTGGAGGAGGGGAGATTAATAACCATGGTGATGGGGAAAGATTCATGGGGTAAAAACGGTTAACCAACCGGGTTGTGAGAGGGAAAAACACCGGGAAAAAGGGTATAGTTAACAGAGTATAAGTTTTACCATGTGGCACAATTGTGGTCCCATCCAAGTGTTTTTTGCAGTTACATCAATGGTCCTTGTGGTTTAATAACTTTGGGGACTTGGCAAAACTCAAGTCCCCAAGAGTTATATAACTCTGCATTTTTTGTCCCTTTGGTGTACCAAGGGTTTTTTTTTAGGGGTGTTGCAAACTCCCATCCCACCCCCCCCACTGGTTACGTTGGGCAAATTGCATAATAAGCCTTGTCTTTTCTTTTCCTCTTTCTACTTTTTATATAAGTGTATCAGGGTGTGGCATTCAGCCCTAAACTTTTATTCTTGACTTTTGCCCCCGGGTTGACTTGGTTGACTTTGACTTTGACCAGTTGCCTTTTCTGGTGACTTTTGACTTGATTGGAATTTCCGGCTTTGATTTGGCTTTGTCCTTCACTATCTTTTCCATTCCGAGTCCAGGATTTGTTGTTTGGCTTTGTTTTTTCGGTCATTTTCTGTTTAAATTCCGATCCTCACATACATTTAGCAAACAGCGTATCTTTGGCATTTTAAGTCCGGTTTTGATTATTTGAAGCTCATTTTTAAAAGGAGAAAGGTATGTGTAGTTAAGCACATACCACGGGTCATCTTATTACATTTGCTGACTATGCGGACGATCTCTTTCTTCGATTGTTAGCCTATCTGAGCCTCATGTACAATAATTTTGACACTTTACAGCGTGCTTCGACCTTTTAGTATTTGACGTGAAGAGCATATTAAAAATTCAAGGTACTTTCTATTACTTTTTTTCTACTACACTTTACTACATTAGTTAAAAAAGTGACTGTTTATATTCTTGCACATAACGTAGTTTACCATAAATGCAATTGGTAACAGAACTGAGCCCTGGTGAACACATATACTGGTATGTCATTTCACTCAGCTATAACTTGTTTTTTACATGGGATATGGGATCATTCGCTCACCTGAAAATTACTGTTCAACATATCTTTAACGATGGGTCAATGAATATATGCCACTGTTATTCGCATTTGCTAACTTGGTACACACCGGTATGAAAATTGAAAAACTAATTATAAATGACATCTTCGATGACTTTTTGATTACCGCAATATGCAAAGAGTGATTGAACACGGTATCTAATCCCGCCTAATTTATGATAATTGTCCATCTCATCAATGCACAAACATTCCTTGAGTGTAATGATAATGATCTTATTAGAGAATTTGTTGTTAAACATGAAATCTTTGATGTTAATTAATTGTTGAATTTTCAAGCTTAATCATATCTCATAAGGTTAAGAAATATCATTAGCTTATGAATTTTTTTGAATAATGTTTTTGCTATTGTTGTAGTTTTATTCAGTAGTTTATAACTAGCTCTGAATGTTGCTGATGTTGTTCAAAATGAGCCACAAAAATGAGCTTATTAGATGCAGCGATGATGAATTTCTATAACATTGTCTGATTATATTGAATAAAGTCGAGATTAGCTGCATCTTGGCAGGGAATTTATCAGGTTAATCAGCCGTGATGAATGCAGCCTTGGCAGTTTTATCCTCTTTGTCTTGATACTTTTTACAGATCTGAGCCTCGTTTTTTATAAAAAAAATCAATTTTATCTGAAGTATAACTGTTTTTTTTGTTTTAGCTGTCTATCACAGATCATGAAACAGATGTAAAGAACTAACAATGCTGATATAAATGGTCATCATTGTCTATTATCAATGTTTATCGAGTCCAATCTGTGTACTCTGTATGTTATGGAACATAATTGTTTCTACTTTGGGTACATGGTAATCATTTGAAATCCTTTATTTTTGAAAATGAAACTGGAGATGGAAAAAATGTTGCAAATTTTGACGTTTTCTGAAACACCAGACATCTTAACATGAACTTAAAAATCAAACATGAACTTTGTGATTGAAAAATATGCCACAACGCGTTCTTTACCTGCCAATTTTGGAAAGTCATATGCATATGGTGGTCGTTCTGATTTGGAAGGTGACTATAGTTTTAACCATATTACCGCATCTTCATTCTGATTCTCCTTTGAAAGGTAATTGGAATACATCATGTATTTCTTCAATTAAAATTTTGAGAATTTCAATTGATATTTGGTTTTATGTGTGACCTTTATACATTTTAGCAACAACATAGTAGAAGTAGCAGATTTTGTACTACTCGGCACCCTTTTAGGACGTCTTTAAAAAAATACTCTCAGCTATGTGCAAGAATTACAACGCCATGATCTCCTGCTACTTCTTTGGACACTATGCATACTAACATAGTCGGAAATGCACATACTATCTACAATGAGTCCCCAAACTCAGCAGTTCTTCCGAATGAAGGTAATAAGTTGTTTTCAATTCTCTCTATTTCATGCTTATTCTTTGTTGTTGGTGTTCATTTTTTTAAATCGTTTGCTTTGGTTCTTCACATATTCTAGCCGAGCCGGTACTTCAAGTCTATGTCATATAAACAAGAACATGGCAAAACCCTCATCCAAGACTACCCTTAGGCGTTGAAAATGCTTTTTAGCAGCTGCTCATGTTAACAACGTTAATTCAACATCTTCTACTATCGAAGGTAATAATTTGTCTTTAAATTTCTCTATTGTATACTTATAGTTTCCTACTGGCGTTCACTTTTTCATGATGTTTCTTTTGTTGTTCATAGATTCTAGCCGCGTCGGTATTCCAGCTTCAACCCCGCGTAAGAGAACACATCAAAATGCTATGGTAAGATCAGTGCAATCTAAAGAGTCTCCCTAAATAAACAAATCGTGAGTGATGGCATAAGGAAATAATGAAAATCAAAGGAATATTTTCTTTTGCATGCATCAGACAATAATTGTTGTTTTTATATATGAATAGACAGAACGGGTATCTGGCGATAGGTCAGCGTAGATAATTTCAAGCAGCAAAGAGAAGCTACATGAACGATATCAACAAGCAAAAAAGGGTTTTGTCTTTCCTTCTTTAAATTATTCAAGTAAACGATTAGAGAGATGACCATTTGTCCATTGACAGATGAATGGATTCCATTTAAGTGACAATTTATGTCTAACAGTGTTGCTTAAGCAAAAGAGTTTACTAAATATCAAACGGGTTAATAATAGCATCTGGTGTTAATTGAAATGCATAAGAATAATCTCAAACCTCTATGATTTTCCATATAAAGTTTGATGAAATAGCATCATTATAAATGTTTGTAATAATAGGTTGAGTGGATTATGGCGATAGATTAAAACAAGTCCGGCTGGGTTGACATAATTTGTGCTTAAATTTGTACTCTAAAGTCAATGTATGTACGATTTTAAAAACGGTTGCTGGAAGCAGCGTCTAGGAAATTCGCCGTTTATCCCATAGAACCTCCCTACCCGTTTGCAAAGCCTATTTCTTAACTGCTACGTGTATTCTCTAACCCCTTTTCCCCCAAAAAGAGGCAACAATGTACTTTCAAATCTAGATATTCTATCCTCTTTGGTGGGCGGTCTGGAAGGACATAACGTCAATAAAAAAGGTTATAAAAAGGCTATATTTGGAAATGATTACATACAATATGTAACAGTTAGCTGTATATGAGGTGGTGTTTGGGATTCTTATAACTACTTCTAAAATCTCTTAATTGTTCTGATTGAGTGTGCATTAGATATAGTAGAGTGATAACGGTTAATGATCCCACCATTTTGACTGTGATTAGTGTCCCCCGAAAGGAGCTGCTGATACGCAGTGATGCTGTGCTTGTGTTACGTCTTCATGAAAATCGGATGTTATCAAACAGTGGTATCCTTATAAAACCTTTCAGTTTGTAGATGCCGTTAGGTCTGAGGGGTAGTATTTAAGTATTTGTCTATGGGTTTAACTAACTATAATTAAACAAAGTAACATATACCAATAGATTTCCAAGTAGCTTCTGCGGGCGAGTATGGTGATATGAAATGACGGAGTGTTGTCTATCAGGTCAGGTGAAGCGTGTCAGCCTGGAAAACCTCCGACATAATAGGGCATACGCGGTGGTGCCATTCACCATGGAAAAATGACTGAGTAATTTACAATGAAGTCACATCATGTAACATATTTCCATTTCCATGACTGTTGAACATGAAATGACTATCGCCAGCTCATCTTTGGCAATTCTTTTCTGGAGGTGAAGAAAGACGCGAAGCTGGATTGTGATTGTTTGCTTAACACTTATGCATATAGCCATTTATCATTTTTGGTTTTTATTTACCACATTTCCACATGTCGACGATAACTAGGAATCAATGTGGTCTTTTTATACCGACAACATTGAAGTACGTATGCATATATTTCCACATGTTGATGGTTAATTACTTGCTCTACGTAATCATAAGTTCTGATGTAAACTACATTTTATCAGGACCTCCCAAGGTGCGCTTCGTACGGACGTATATTCCTCGAATAAGTTTACAAACAACCAAAAAGATGCTAAAGCCCATTCCAAGCTGATCTAAACGCCCCGTGTATAAGCTCAGGGATGCTTACAAGAACAAGATCGTACTAGGAAAACTAAGGCCATCTTTAGGCGGTCGAACCAAACATCATTTTTGTTGGAAATATTTAATGCATCTTTTTCTTTCGTGTTTATGTACGTTGGCGAAAGATTGTACAAGGCTTTTTGGTGGTACTTATAATTATTTAAAAGCATATTTAATAAGCAAGTTTCTGATAAATGAAAGTCAAAGAAATTAACATCTGATTTCCAGAAGTAAATAATTTGTGCAACTACTTGGAAACGTTCATAAGCTGTGTAATGAAAATTCTTCTCAAGTTGAGAGTACTCGAGTCCTGTTCTTAAGTTGAAATCTAAAACCCAGCGCTCCGCAGCGGAGCGCGGGTTATAAACCTCATTAGTTATAAAAAGGGGAGGTTACTCTTACCTTAAAAAGTGATTTCAATATTCTCTTTAACTCTTTTCAATATTTATAATTTTCTTTTATTATTACAATTTGTTTTTATTATAAAATTGATGAAAAATAATATAAGACCTAAAATATAAAGTTCGATAATTCAAGGGCTAATGGTCTGAAAATGCATCGAACTTGTCACGATTTCCTTTTGTAAGCTATGAACTTTTAATTTTTATTTTGTGTGCAAACACTTTACTGATCTTCATTGTAGCTATGAAAGGAGGTAATATTGCCGTGGTCACCTTATTATAACCCACTTTTTTTCTACACGTTGTCCTCTTTGTAGCCAATGTTGGATACTTGCCCTTAAACGTTAACTTTTGACATTTTTCACCCTTTAACCCTTTTAAGGGTTAACAACTTACACACTTTTATTATGTATCCCTACACTTTATTTGTTTACACCAATAGTGTAATTTTTGTAGAATAATGGTTCGGGACCCGTTTAGGATAGTTAACGGATGATTCAAAACACGAAACTTGCGCCATTGCGTTCCAAATGATTTTTCCTACAAAAATGAGTCTTTACATGACTATTATTTCAGAAATGTTTTATAAAGTTATTTAAAATGTTTATTATGTATTGGTATATCACTGATAAACTTTGTCCGTAAAATGAACTTTAACTTAAATACTTGCGTTTTTAACAAACGTTTCTGAATATAATGATAACTAATTTATTAAATATTTTTATTTAATAAAAAGTGATAATTAATCATAATTTAATTATTTTCGTGTCGGTTCGCGTTGTTCTCGTTTTTAAAACTTTGCGAGGGTATTTTCGTCATTTTTTGCTTGTTTTCGGGTCTCAGGCAAAACTAAAAAGTTGTCCGGAATGTCGTTTTACATCAAATTACTTTAGAGTCCGGGTCGTGAAAACGTGATTTAGTGGGTCGTTTTTGATAAGTCAACTTAGGAATAACATACATCTTCTCGTTTTCAAGTCAAATAGGTAAAAAAAAATATTTGCACCTGAGAGATATGTAATTATAAATATGATTTATTATTTAAATATGTTCTAAAAAATTACCGGTTACGCGGTAATCGTTTTTATGTGACAATAAAAGATCAAAAGTCAAAAAGTCAAGTCGGACCCGAAAAGTCAAAGGGTAAAATAGTCATTTAAAATTCCGAAATTGCCGGTTGTTACAACTAGCGCTACCAGACCCACCAGCACCTTTACCTATTGACCCGCTAGCAACACCAGACACACTAGAACCTCCTCTAGACCCACTAACAACTCCTCTTGAAACACTAGCACCAACTCTAGACCCACTAGCACCACCTCTTGACCCAATAGCACATCCTCTACCTCTAGACCCTCTAGCACCTCCTCTAGACCTACCAACACCTTCACCCCTCACTGGACCTCTATGAAAAACATCAACATCCTTTAATGTATCCACTGATTGCTTATCTCCAGGCCTGCATACCATTCCTTTGGGTTTTGGTGTTTGTTCAACTACAGGTTATGTGCAACTTGCTTTGTTTTGCCCAGGTTTTTTGTAGTTTGAACAACTTTCTTGTGAACCTACCTTAGAGACTCTAGTTGAACTACCACCCTCACCTATAGCTTTGATTCTTTTCTTTATAGGCCTACCAGGCATTTTTCTAGGTTTTGATGGCAAGATAGTGGAGTACATGCTTTGATCAGGCCAGAAATTCATGCCAGGGACTGGTTTAGCATAGTTTTGGTAAGCCACAAAATACATGTTTGTTTCAAAACCAAGCTAGGACATAACTCTCAAGTACCCTATTTATCAAGAAGATTACCTTTGTGGCATGAACACAAGGTATTCCTGATAAGTGCCACATCATGTAACTACAAGTCCTCTTTCCTTCATCAACTGTGAATCCTTCACTCCCTGATCTTACCTCAAAAACAACAAGTATTACATGCCAAAACCTGTAATTATTGGTTATTACTGTCAATCTAAACAAGTTATATAAAACTAGCAACATTAAAGGGGAAAATACATTTGTTGTTCTTTCAGCCATTCCAATCTCTTTTTGATGTTGGGACATACTCCAAGATTCCATTTCCTACTAATTTCCCTCATTTTGTTCATCCTTTCAAGCACTATCACTCTAATGGCTTCCAGCATAGTTAATAGTGGCTTATGTCTAACATTAACAATGAAACTATTAAATCATTCACTGAAGCCATTCTCTATTGCTTCACAACCTTTGTTAACCTCAAAAAAAGCTCTTGACCAAGTTTTTGAATTTTTATCCATAAGATATTTATGTGCATTTGGGTTAGCACTCTTTATCTTATCCATAATCTTGTTGAAAAGCCGAGGGTATGGGGCTTTAGATGCTGCCTAGAACAATTGCTTAAACTCTAAGCCAAGGTATTGTTTTCTAAAGTTTTCATAAATATGCCTTGCATATTTCCTGTGCTCAGCATTTGGCATGGAATCTTTAACAGCTTCAATAAGACCCTATACAAATGAAATTTTATTAGAACAAATATACCGGTTGGGAAAGTTTATAACAGATATAATTGTTTACCTTATGTTGATCAGACATCAGAGTTAGTCCATTTCCTCTTCTGCTACCTAAGTCTTGTTCTAGCAACTCCAAAAATCAAGTCCAGTTGTCTTTGTTTTCAACATTTACCACTGCCCAAGCCACTGGATAAATGTGGTTTTTCCCATCCCTTTCAATTGCAGTAAGTATTTCACCTTGATTAGGACTTTTAAGAAAACAACCATCTAAAGCAATTACTTTCCTACACCATGCCTTCCATCCATATGTCAATCCAACAAAACACACATAAAACCTATCAAAGTAAGTTTTGCCATCAGGATTCACAGTCACTTCCAACTTTACTGTTGCATCAGTACCCTTGTGTATATTGCTAGTTCTAGTTTCAGCACCATCTGGTTTTTCAACCTCCATCTCAGCCCAATCAACCATTTCATCAAAGGAAAAGTCATTGCAATACCTCTTTTTAGGGGGGATTATTTTCTTATAAACACAAGCATCCATGTCATATGTAATAGCTTGACATAAATACTTTGAAAGAATTCATATCTAAGTGATCAAGATAAAGATTAAGCCTGCCAAATGTTTCTTATACATCAAACATGTAAGATAACGACCTATCGTTACTAACCCTAACTAAACCCCTTTCCAAGTCTTGGCTTGGTACTTGGTAATACAAACCTTGAAAGTAGCAGCCACACTTTTCTTCTAAATATACAACAAACTCTTAATAAGGTATCCTTAGAACAACCATTTCAAGGATGACACCGTCAACATAAGTTAACGGTAAATGAGAAAAGTAACTATCATTATGAACATCAAAACAATGTAGGTCGGTCCCAGGAATCATTCTGTTAGATAACTGAAAAATAAGGTTCTTCAAAAACTAAATTAGGGAAAACTAACCACCAATGAATTAAAAGAAAGAACCAGAAAGAAATTTAATTAGGGTTCTTCTGGACTTAAATTAGGGAAAACTAACCACCAACGAATTAAAATAAAGAAAAAGTAAGAAATTTTGACAT
>BQNB010032872.1:2948-52816 GCA_026074375.1 Tanacetum coccineum
TTTAGTTCTTTACAGTTTCTACCCTAGAGTATACCAAAAAAAAAAGAGAAGGGAAGACAAGGGACCCGGGTGAGCAAGACTCGAACCCCGGACCCCTTATAACATCACACACTCCTTACCACTGCGCCCTTGGGTCTTTTTCGTTAAAGACTCAAGGGCATTGATACTTATATGCATTTTAGCTTTATAAGCCCATAAGCTGTTATAGCTTATTTACGGGCTTATTTCTTAGCAAACTTTGTGTTTTTTATTTTTCGTAGGATTTCTATAGTGTAAAGCATTTTTAGAAAAAATTTCAGAATTTTTCGAAGTTATTTAATATTTTTTATAATTTAATTTCGTTAAAAGTTTAATTAATTCATAAAAAATACAAAAATTATCAAAAAAAATATTTTGCTTTTTTAGAAAATTTTCTTTTGTCATATAGTTTGTAGGAAAAATACAAAAATTTTCGTAGGGTCATTTTTACAACTTTTCATCTTTTAAAGAACGGGTCCGGGTACGGGATTTTGTCTTGACTCGTTTTTGGGTCAAACGAACTCCGTTTTCGGTCTAGTCTTTTTCATTCTTCGTTATTTGGTCCCTAGAGTAGTTTAGAAGTGAAAATTTCTTCGTAGGGTTATTTTTAAAGATTTTAGGTTTTTCCCCCTTTGTTCGGGATTCGGGCTCTCGTTTTCTAGTTTAATTTCGTAATTTCTAGGTTTTTCTTAAACGTTTTTGTTTGTTATTATCTAATTTGACTTTTTCAATCTCCCAAATCAATTCCTTCCTTCAAACTCAAATCTTCGACTGTATCGATTTTCCATTCCAGCCTCGTTGGGGATAAACGACCCGGGAACATTCTATACTACTTCTCGGTATTATTGCTCTTGTTGATTTTTAGACTTATTTATATATTTTATATTTTATTATATATTATATATATTTATAGTGTAAATTTCTACAATCAATGAGTGTACTTACCTATATTTTTAAGGTAAGTAATCATCCTGTTCCTGACTTGAGTTCTTATAGGTGGTTTGTTTCTTATTGCCTCTACTCTTTCTGCTGCCAATTGTTTCTTTCTTCTTTCAAAGAATTCGCAACAATCTCTAAATGTAATGCCTTTAGCTTTGGGAATTGTTGAAGGTGATGTTGTGGTTGTACTCTGTACTGGCTCTTGTATCACAACCTTAGATTTTGCACTCTTTAATTTAGCCAATGTTTGAGCTAAGGTAATCTCTACTTCAGTTATATCAGGTGGTGGCACAGCAGTAGTAGAGGGAGCAGCAGTACTAACTTCTTTAAGAATCACATCTTGGTCTTTTTCAATCATATCATTTTCATCAAAAACTTCATTACCAATAAGAGTATCTGTATCAAACATTTCTTCATCATCTGACCTCCCCTAGGTTTCATCAACTAAAGAAACTTCAGCATCCTTATCAATGTCTCCAATACTCCTCCTCTGATTGAATGCATCCTTCTGAGCACCCAAACTTTCATCATCTGAGTATTCTACTCTTCTTGTGACACCAACCTTATACAGTCTCTTGAATTTATGAGCTCTTAACCCTGCTTTCTTCTCTAACTTAATAACTCTCAGCTTTAATTTTATGATCTCCTGAGCTTGATCAGTCTTAGTATGTTCCAGATCAAGGACTCTCTCAAACAATTTGGTACACATATCCATCAAATCAGTGAGTTTCAATCTATCCTCACCACTGAGCAGTGGATCATTGGAATGTGTAGGCACATACTCCTTATTTGGTACATCACCAGTAGAATCACTAGGGTGAGGAACTGCAGTAGTCTTTTTCTGCTTCCTCCTAGACTGTTTCTTCTGTAGTTTAGATGTAGATGGTTGAATAGTAATGGGTATCTATTAAGAAGCAGTAGGAATGCCTGAATCTACACCCTCTTCTTGATTAGCTTGAACCATCATTATTGCAAACAGGGGTGTTACTCTCCCAGAAAAGTCTTTTCCTTCTCTCTTTATGTTGGCAAAGATTTTCTTTGTGTGTGAGGGGTTAACATAAATCTTCTTGTGATGTGACATATCACCAAGCTGTTGATTAATAAACACTTGTACAAATCATGCATACATCAAAAATTTAACCCCTCCCTCTAAGTGCTTTACCATAGCATCAAAAATGTACTTGGATAGATTAAATTTTTGGTTTGTGGCTAAGAATATGATTGCAGAGGCCATAGTACTACTGAATTCGTTCCATGTAGTGGTCTTGGAACTAAGGCATTGCATAATGGTATGAATTAAGAACTTCCATTGTGGAGAAAAGAAAGCTTTATAAAAATAAGCTTTTGAGAAGGTTTTTCATACCCCATCCTCGCCAGTTCTTCAAAGATAGTAGCAGTTGGCAAACCTTCTAAGTAAAGATCACTTTCTAATGCTTGTCTCCGTGATGATCACCTTCTTTTTATCAACTAGGGCTTGTAATTGATGTTCACCATTAACCGTTTTTGCCTTTTCGATTGCCGAGAACTGTTTAATGCAAGATGTGTAGATAGTAGGATTGACAGTTAAAGCATAATGGATTTGATTAGCATTTAGAAAATCAATAATTTCCTAAAATCCATTACTTTCAGTAAAAGTTAAGGTTGACATTGTGTTGTGTTTTAATGATCAAATATAAAATTAAATTAGGGTTTACGGTTAGAGAGTGTTTGAATGATTAAAATCGAATAAAGAATAAAATGAAACCCTGAATCAAAGTATTTATAGAATCACCCTCAACAGCATTAACTTGTACTGGCAGTACTAAATTAAGCCTAGCATCATTAACTTAAACTGACAGCACTATGTTATGCCGAATAGTAGTAAGTAACATGGCAACAGTAACTCAACAGCATCAACGTAAGCTTAGCAGCATTAATGTATACCAGCAGTAGAAACTTTATGCTTAGCAGCACTAAGGTATACCAATAGTAGAAACTTTATGTTTAGCAGCATTAAGTTATATTACCAGTATTAACCTAAGGCTAACAGCATTAAGTTTGAGTTACCAGCATTAACTTCAATTTCTTTCCAAAAAGGACTTCTATCATCAATTAGTTTTTCTCATAAGCTCTCTTTCTATTTTTATGGTCACAATATCTCTTAATTCTTTTTGCTTACCAAATCACTCTTTTCTGTTTTTATTCACACATCTCTCTTTTTGTTTTTCAACTCACAACATCTCTCTTTTCTTTTTGCTCACCAAATCTAACAATTTTGTACAAAGTTCCATCAATTCCAATAGTTTCATACTGTCCTCCCCACTTCCAAGTGTGTAACCTCTTGAGAGAGGTGAATCATTAGACTGTTTAGATGCAGTCTCAAACCTAGTTTGAGCATCTGCACCTCCCAATATGGTATCTTGGCACTTGGGACCACTATCTGAATCAGTTCCCTAAGGATTTGACTCATTAAGTGTTGCCATGGATTGGGTCTTATTGATGTTACCACTATCCTGCTCTGCATCTAAGCTAGAAGCAGTAGTGGCAACCCTTTCCACTCTGTCTTCCCACTCCTTATTGACAGTCTCATCTGCAACAAGGTTAATAGGTCCACTAGACTGAGATATCTCAGTGGTCCTTATGGCATCCCTAGGTTTGTAGGTCTTTTTGGGTTGATATGATGATGGAACAATGATTGGTAGAGTTGAGTAAATATGGATGTGGGTTGGGGATCAGTGGGTTGTCCTGACCCTTCATCCAGATCTACTTGATGTTTTAATCACATTCATTCATTCTCAATTGACCTCCCTTCAAATAATGCTTCAAGGTTTAAGAATTTGCTCAACAGTTGTAACTTTGATGATATCTCAGCAGTACTAATTTTGGCTTAGCAGTACTAACTTTTTCTTGGCAGTACTAATTTTTTGCCTAGCAGTATTAAGAGATATCTAACAGTATTAACTCTGTCTTCAATAATTATACAACAACATGCCTCTATTCACCACAAGCACACTAGAAAAGACTAGATAGACATGTGAGAATTCATGAGGATCCATATTTATGCATAACTCATGAATAAAAGTTAAGAACTGTTATCCAAACACATTAACCTCCCCTTAAACAATACTTTAGAGATGAAGTAATCCAATGCTAGCAATTAGAAAGTTAAACCTGCTAATATTAAAAGCCTTTGTGAGAAGATCTGCAACATTGTGGTATGTGTGAATCTTTATCACCTGAATCAACTTCTTCTCACAACAATCTCTGATGAAATGGTGCCTAATCTCTATGTGCTTGGTTTTAGAGTGAAACACTGGATTCTTCATAATACAAATGGTGCTTTCATTATCAATGAAAATCTGGGTGTTTATGAAGTTGAATCCATAGTTAAGCATCTGATTTTGAATCCATAGTACCTGTCCACAGCAATTAGCAACAACAACATACTCTGCCTTAGTAGTAGAATTTGCAACTATAGTCTGCTTCTTACATTGCCATGAAATCAACCTCTTGCCAAGAAATTGACAACCTCCTGTTGTGGATTTCCTATTAAGGCTAACTCCAGCATAATCACTATCAAAAAAAGCTTCCAAGTCAAATGGTGAATCTCTAAGATACCAAAGGCCCAATTTAGGTTGACCTTTCATGTATCTAAAGATCCTCTTCACAGCATGAAGATGTGACATTTTAGGAGTAACTTGAAATCTTGCACAAACACAAACAGCAAACATTATGTCTGGCCTAGAAGCAGTTAAGTACATCAATGATCCAATCATTGATCTTTATAAATGAACATCCACACTACCAGCTTCTTCATCCTTGATCAATGCCTTGTTAGGTTCCATTAGAGTGCTTCGTGTCTTTACAGTGGCAAAATCAAACTTCTTCAATATGTCAGCCACATATTTGTCTTGGCTAATAAAGATTCCATCCTTCTTCTGTTGTACTTGTAACCCTAAGAAGAAAATAAGTTCCCCCATAGAACTCATCTGGAATCTCTTGTGCATCAAACCTTCAAACTCATCACATAAAGACTTCTTTGTAGACCCAAAGATGATATCATCTACATACACCTGAACTAACAAGATATCACCTTTGTCCTTCTTGATGAACAAAGTCTTATCTATAGTGCCTATTCTAAATCCATTTTCAATTAAATAGGTAGACAAGGTCTTATACCAGGCTCTAGGAGCTTGATGAGAGCCATAAAAAGCACTTTTTCTTATTATATACTTTGTTAGGAAATTGTGGATCTTCAAAACCATGAGGTTGGCAAACATATACCTCCTCATCAATAGTACCATATAAGAAGGCACTCTTTACATCCATCTGGTACATAATAAACCCCATAAATGATGCATAGGCCAAAAATAACCTGATTGCTTCTATTCTAGCAACAGGAGTTAAAACCTCATCATAATAAATTCATTCTTCTTGGGTATAACCTTATGCAATAAGTCTTGCCTTGTTTCTCACTACAATCCCTCTATCATCCTTTTTGTTTCTAAAGACCTGTTTTGTTCTAATGGCCCTCTTGCCATTAGGTAGATCAACTAGTGTCTAAACCTTCTGAAGTTGAAATTGTAGAACCTTCTCTTGCATTGCTTCTATCCAGCTTGGATCTTCCAGAGCTTGAATCACTTTCTTGGGTTCCATTTGAAGAGAAAACAGGCAAATAAGCAGTGCCTGGTACGTAATCTTTGTGATTTTTTATCCTCTGATTATTAATGTAACTACCATAGCATGTTCATCAGAAATCTTGGTCATTCTCCTTGTTTGAATAGCTGAATTAAAGTCTCCAATAATCTGGTCTTTAGGATGATCCTTGTCAATTCTGGTTGTGGGAATAGGACTGACATTCATGGTTGTTTCTAAGTTGTTTAGGTCAGCATCTGCACCCACATCTTCATCATCATAAGCATTACCAAAAATTCCAGTATCATTCCATCGGATGTCAAATTTGCAACAGGTGGAATGTAAATTTCCATTTTGAAAGGAGAAAATCTTTTAATCATGTCCTCAAATGCATTAAACGCTTCAGCAGCATTAATGGTGATGATGGATCATCATTAGTAAAAGATGGTCCAGCAGCACTAACAGGTGTACTAACAGTATTAATACTATTAATGTTGTTAGGATGTACAATCTGCTTTTCTTGTTGAAGTAGCCTTTCAAACTCACTTCTTGTGGCTTGATCATCCTTCCCATCTTTATTTGAAGCTCCATTTTCATCCATTTCAGTAGCTTTCTCTTCAGCATCTTCTTCACTGACCTTAGGATCTTGAGAGATTAATAGATCAGTTGTGCAGATAGGTATTAGGATGTATTCTTGTTTAGGTTCTATCTTCTTCTCAGCTTGACCTGTAACAAAGTTATCTCTAGTTCCTGCAATTTTTAAAAACCCCCAAATTAGGGTTTTTTGATTTCCTGCAACAACTGGCACATAGTTCATAGATATATTTTCAAGAAATCTAATGTTTAAGAAATCTAATGTTTAAGGTGTATTTTCAAGAAATCAACATAAAAAAGCCAGTCTGGTCCATTTCCTATCACATTAGGTGTATTTTCAAAAAATCTAATGTTTAAGGTCTCTTCAACTATCCTGGTCCTCTTGTTAAATACTCTCATGACCTTGCTAACTACAGAGTACCCAACAAAAAATCCCTCATCAGCTTTTTCATCAAACTTGCCTAGAAGATCTCTGGTATTTAAGATGGTAATAGAACACCTAAAAGGTTTCATGAAGTCTATCAATGGGGGTCTCCCACGAATAAGTTCATAAGGTGTCTTGTTATGAGGCTTAATAATTAGGAATCTATTTAGCACATAGCAAGCAGTATTAACTGCTTCAGCCCAAAAGTTAGTTGGCAACTTAGAGTAGACTAACATAGTTCTTGCAGCCTCTATCAGTGTTCTATTCCTCTTCTCAACAACACCATTCTGCTGAGGAGTCCTAGCTACACTGAATTCCCTCTTAATCCCCTTTATTTTACAGAACTGATTCATTACACTATTTTTGAACTCAGTTCCATTGTCACATTTGATAACTTTTACTTTATAGGCTAGTTGATTTTCTATTTCAGTTATGAAGGTCTTTAATATCCTACTAGTCTCATCCTTAGTGGCCAAAAAGAATACCCAAGAAAATCTACTAAAGTCATCAGTGACAACTAGGCAATAAGACTTTTTCATTAAACTCTTAACATTTGTAGGACCAAATAGGTCCATATGAAGCATATGTAAGGGTTTACTAATTGAGTTTACAAGTTTGGCCTTACAGGAGGATTTGTGTTGCTTTCCTTTCTGACAAGCAACACAAGAATGGTCATTTTCAAAAATCTTTGAGGGTAAACCTCTTATAAGGTTTCCCTTAACCAGTTTGTTAATATTTTTGAAGTTAATGTGCCTAAGCATCCTGTGTCATAAATTGGATTCATCAATTATGGCCTTAGCAAAGAGGCAAGTTAAACCTTTAGTGGGAACAACACTCTTTAGGTTAAAACTCTAAATGTTATCCTTTCTTGGAACTCTCAGCAAAACTTGACTTTCATCAAGTAGCTTAAAGTCAGAAGATAAGACAAGACATTCAGTGTCAGTAAAAAGAACATTATTCTTTTTGTATAAATTTATGACACACTAAACAGGTTATACTTAAGCTCCTTACTAAAGTACACAGTATCAAAATCTAATGTTCCTTGTTGTGATTTACCTTTTCCAGAAATTCTACCTTTACCATCTCCAAAGGAAAAACACCGCCATCATAATTTCATATTCAGTAAGATAGCATTTGTTTTCAGTTGTGCCTTGAGCAACCACTGTCAATAACTCTTTTTCCTTGTACTCTTCCGCTACTTTGTGGTTATCCTTCCATTAATAAGAGGAATTAGACTCTTATGGGGATCCAAGACTTATAGACTTGGTTTGCCTCGTGCATCAATGTAAGAATATTTCTTGAAAGTATTTGATGCACTACTATTTTTGGCTTTCTAAACCCAGCATGCCGAGGCCTTAACAGCATTAACCCCTTTTCCCTTGTTTTCACTTACTACTTCTCTATCCCTAGCAGTAGTATCTTTTACCCTGACAGTATTAACCTTTTTATTGAAAATACTATTTTTGTATTCTGAATACTTGTTAAATGGCCTTGTGACTTGTGAATATCCCTTTTTATAAGCATTTGATATTGGTCTAGGATGATTCACAGTTGGTTTTGAGCCAGCAGTATTAACTGGTCTGACAGCAGTATTAACACTTGCACCAGCAGTATTAATTTTGCCAGACTTGGTTAATACTGCTTGTGGAACAAATCTTCTATTAAGGTGAGGGTGAGTCATTTTATTAGCAAAGTTCTTGTGATTCACCCTACTTGAGTTGTTCCACACTAGTCTTATAACCTTTTTATCACACACATAATGAAGATGCTCAAAACTACCACAAACAAAACAAGCTTTATTAATCATTTTAAAGTCACTTCCTAGTCTTTGTGTCATATGATTGTTCCAGTTTCTTTGGTTCCCTCTAAGATAGTGTTTGTTTTGTTTAGGTATTTCTACCTTCTCTGCTGTTTCCCTAGCAGACTTAACAAATTTTATCTTTTTAGTGCTAGGTCTAACAGTTTTATCCTTAACATTAGGTATAAATTCTACCTCACTATCATCATCAGAATTCCAATCCTCAATGACTGGAGGTCTAAAGCTGTTCTTCCTAACAGTTTTAGGTTCTACTGCATCACCATTACTTTTTACACCAGCAGACTCATGATTTGACTCAACTGTCTTAACATTACTAGGTGTAACAATAGTAGTAACATCCATATTCTCACTTTCAACTATTTCATCCATAAATGTTAGATCAGGTTTGCGAGGTATGAAATTCCCTGTAAAAGGTGGGGGAACTGCATGATATCCCTTATCAGATTTGGACTTATTATTCTCCTGATTTTCTAACATCTCAGATGAATTCACAAAGCTTTCTACTGCAGGAGAAGCTGCAGTAGAAGAAGCTGCATTATATCCTAGTCCAGTTTTAAACTTGTCAATAACTTGACTTTCCAGCAAATTATTCAAAGATTTAGATGAATTTTGAAACTTCTCTAATGTTAGTTTTAACTCATCTCTCTCTTTTTCTGCTTTTTCCAATTTCTTTTTGTTTTCAACTAAAGCAGTGTCTCTTAGTTTGACTTCAAGTTTTAAAACATTAATGCTTTCTTCAAACACAGCCTCATTTTTCTTATAGTGAGCTAGTCTAGCTTCTACTGATTCTAAACCTGCTTTATAAGATACTAAATTAAATTGAGACTTTTTGTAATCTGAAGACAAACTATCATATTGTTCTTTGAGAGTAGCATAAGCTTTTACACATGATTTAGAACAAGAATCTACCTCAGAATCTGAACTGGAAGAACTTCCTAAAGATGTATGTGCCATCAATGCAAAGTTTGTAGGATGCTCTTCCTCAGCTTGGTAGCTCCAGTCATACCCTCCAATTCCATCTTGAGTAACCAAGGCATTTTCAGTGGGAGTTTCCACTGTCACAGTTCTTCTATTATTCTCTTTTCCTCTTTTCTCCTGATTCCTTGGAAGTCTACATTCTCTTGCAAAGTGACCATTTTTATGACAATTGTAACATTCCACCTTTGACCTGTCAAATCCAACTCTTTAACCATTTACATCCAACTTCCTTCCTGTCCTCTTGATGAATCTCTTAGCTCTAATTGTTAGCATGGCCATTTCCCATTGTAAATCCATTTCTTCTAGGTCATCAGGATTAATTTGTTCTAGATCCTCTTGTGAAAGTTGAGGAGAATTGGGCTGACTAGCTAGGAAAGCACATATCACAGCATCACTAAGGTTATCTATAGATGTAGGATTACTTTGAGTATGAGCAGCACTAACTCTATAAGCAGTGTTATCTGTTTCATTTGTGCTGCTATTGCTGTTAGTGCTGTTGGAGGACACAAAAGCCACATTTTTTGGATTTTGACTTGTACTTGATGATCCTGTAATTTCTGGTTTATATATCTTCAAGTTGTTGTATAAGTCATCCAAACTGATGGTCTCTATTTCTTCTTTGTTCCTCCAAATCAAAGCATGAGTCTTCCATTCAGATGGAAGACTTCTCAACAGTTTTAAATTCAAGGCCACGCTTTAAATAACATCAGCCTTGAATCTCAAACTGTAGTGATTAAGTTTAGTAACCTATCAAAAGTTTGATCCATTGTCTCTGAACTTGATCCTGCAAAGTTCTCATATTGTTGCTTGAGTAGAGTTCTCTGAACTTTCTTGGATTCCTTGTTTCCTCCATACACCTCTTCTCCTCAATGGCTCCATGAGTAATTTTGCATCATTATAAATGGAACTTCAGTTGATCTTATTTGGGTAGTGCCATCAACAGAGTTCCTCTAGCTTTCATCTTATTCCTCCTGTCCTGCTTTTCTTCTACAGTAGTAGGTTCATATTCCTGCTCAGTTTCTCCAACAGTTCTCTTTAGCACTTTGTTACCATTTTTAATTACTTCCCAGAGGGAGTAATCAGTCATGAGAAAGTATTGTTCTATCCTTATTAACCAGAGATCATAATCCCCTAGGTTGAGGATAAGGAGTTTTGCAGTCAGAGTTGTAGAAGTAGTTCCTGCCTCCATTTTATCACTAAGAATTAGATCTTGTATTGTTGTTGGTTTTTTTCTTAATTTAAAAGCTTCACAACAAGCTCTGATACCACTTGTTGATCCTAATGAGCATATCTTAAACTCTTTAGCTTGATGTAAGGTTTAGTATCCTTGGATAAATCTAAAGGCACTAAGATTGAAACTTTGAGTGTATGATATAAACTATGCGGAATCTAGTTTATACCACTAAGAAGAATAACAGTAATGAATGTTTAACACACATAAATATAACCAAAATAATAAGCTCAAATAATATTAAAAATAAACGAACCACTCTTTGATAGTGTTAAGGTTTACAACCTTGAAGCTATGACAATGACTCGTTTTTGGTACATTGAATTCTATACCCTAGGACCTCCTTTTATACACCAAGGAGTCCTACAAGGCTTACAATTCTTTCCTAAGATATCATGATCTTTTCTAAAAGCAAACATAATCTCTTTAACAAATACATTATACATATCTTTTACAAAAATAACTCAATACTTATCATCGTAAGTATTCTTGTTCTCTAAACAATCCTTATCTCTTTACTCATCTTTATCCTTCTGACAGTAGTAACTCTTCTAGCAGTTGTAATCCAGCAGCATTAACTTTTGTACTAGCAGTCCTAATAAACATAAGCAGTAGTAACATTAGTACTAGCAGTACTAATACATACTAAAAGTAGTAACTGTGTACTAGCAGTCTTAACTTTACTACTAGCAGCACTAACTACTTAGCATATATTTCAGTCTTCAACTCTGAGCAGTCTTAACTTCAACTAGCAGCAGTAACTTTATACTAACAGTACTAAATTATACTAACAGTAGTAACTAGCAGTAGTAACTTTATACTACCAGTAGTAACTACTTAGCATAATTTTCATTAGTATCACCAATAGTACAAAGTTATGCTTGACAGCACTAATATATACATGAGCAGTAGTAACTCTAAGAATCATCTTGAAGTCTTTAAGTCCCAACATATATAGCTAAATTATTCTCCTAAAAGCTTGCGTTCTCAAGTTTTTTATATTAAAGAAAGGAAAGGAAACAAAAAAATGGTGTTCTCTAGTTTTTTTTGGAAGAGAAGGAAGGAGCAAGGGAAAGGGAAAATATGGAATGCTCAATGTATTTTGTTACTAAAGTGGTCGTCTAAAATCGAGCGGAAAGGTAAGGAAGCAGTTAGCAAAATCAATTATTTTGTAAAATTACAACTTTAGCCTTGTCAATCACTTTTTCTAACCACTGCAATTTGCCTCACGTACTGTTTGACTCATCGTTCGACAACATCATTCAAGTTGTCATGACAATTTAAAAAACAGTTAAACAAATAATTAAAGGTGCATGGTTTTTAATTTAATAACTCTTTTAATATATTAGAAATTAACTATGCTTTACTACTCTTTACACCGGTACACAATCAATTTAAAAACAATTAAATTATTCATTTATTACGATACTATGAAAGGCATAAAACTTTTGTTAAGGCTAGTTTTTTCCGTTGTTGGTTTTGCCGAGTACCGTATAAAAACACTTCTGATCCTTATGATTTAATTTCGTATGTGAGATAAAATAATCAAATTATGTTCAGTTAGTTAAAAGGGTATCTTTGTAAATATTATCTTTCTTTCCTTTTTGTTTCTTTACAACTCAAGAACACGAAACAGAATGCCAACTTTCCTTATAACCTCTTTCCCTTCTCCACCTTACTGTCCCGTCCCCTCCCTTTCTTTAAAAAAATAACACTGTTTTCTTTTTCTTCTCTCTATAAAACCCTCCATCATCTTTTTAAAAAATCGGATCTAGGTTTCTATCAGTTAAGCTCAAAACCAGCCAACTCAAATAAGCTTTAACTAGAATTGGTTGGAGGTCTTCAATAAAGAAGAGACTCTCCACACTCTATTTTTCCCCTTCCATTTTTATTCATATAGTTTCAATACATCGCCGAGACTTGAACCACAATTGGACATGAAATATAAAATTTGCATAGGCAACTTTTTACGTGATTGCATATGTGAGTCCCGTGTCAACATTAATATTAACATAGAAATTGTAAAATTTTATGTTGTTCGTATGTTATGTTGGCTACAGCCCAAACCTCCAATTGATGAATGTTGACACAAACATACGACTATATGCCAGCTATGTCACAAATCTTTCAATAACTGAAACCACACTTTTGTAGAACAAAAAAGAATTATTCATGCTATCAAACCATCTATCTCACAAATATAATACTCTCTGGTTTGTTTTTTCTTGTATTTGATTTGATGTATATAATTGTTATATTTTGGGAAAAAACAGTATTTAACGGCGCTTTTGCACAATTTTTTTTGCCTCGTCATAATAATTTTTTTTTGCCCCCTTTTATGAAATTTCCTGGCTCCGCCCCTGTATTTGAGTGTGTATCAAACTTACAATAGGCTTCCATCGTTGTCTTCGAAGATGCGACGTGTAAAATGTTAGATATTGAAGGTTGTAAAGTTTTTGTTTATTAGTTTAGTTTATTAAATCAATATTGGGTTATACTTATTTTTATATGAGATGTAAATATAACTTTACAATAGTAAATGTGGTGGGGGGATAAATAATATAAAGTGTAGTTTATATTAAAATTATGACTGTGAAAGCAACTTGAGAGTAAAAGTTATAAGACCAAGTCTTCCACATTTAAAAGTCATGGGTTTTGTTCCATCTTTTACTCATTCACAATCACACAATCTTCCCCCTAAAAGTTGAGTCAATTATTTGGTAGTAGGAGTTGTTTTCCAGCTTGTTTATGTATAAATACCAGACATATATCATGAGTTAAGTATGCAACAGTACACACTACCAAAAAGCTATATACACACCACACTATCTTCTCTACCACCATCGTTGGTTTGTGTTTATTTGGTTTGTTGTTGATAAAACACACGTGACTGCATTAAATCCTGGGGTTGTACGATTGGAGACTCGCAACATAAATATACAAGTTCGTAATAACCTTAAAAGGACAGTGAATACCTGTGCAGTTTTCGGTTCTTTTGCTTCTTTCTTGCAGGTTATTTCTACGGTTGTTACGGGCTGTTTGAAGTGAATGTGTGCGGTTGTTTGTGGTAGTCTTTGCTGTTGTGTTTGGTTGCTAATACACTACTTTCCAACATAAAATGGTTATTGTTGTTTCACTACTACAACAACAATATTAATACTCGATCCAGGGCGGGTTTGAAAAACATCATATGTAAATAGATAACTTGGATTTTTGCTTTTGACCTAGGAGGGGTTGCTTATTTTTAATATTTTTTTGAAAACGAATAATAAGATAATCAACTCTTACAAAACGTGATTGTTAAACACAGGGTTCATTTAGTAGGGCGGAATAAAATGTCAATAAATGGAATAGATGTTCCAATGGAATAAATAGTATAATATAATGATTCATTACTGTTAGTAATCATGTTTGGTTTGTATTATAAGACGTAATGGAATCGATAATAAATGACTAAAATACTCATTGATGATATGAAATTTATTTAATGTGGTTAGTTGATTATGTAGTTTTATGTAATTTTTATTCCATTACATGACGTAATTAAAAAAAAGTTGGGGACCCCTATGGAATGATTTTGGTTTAATGAGTCATTCCTTATAATGAATCATTACATTCTACAAATGTAAACAAACAACATTTTTTTCATTTCATCGTAATAATCTTTTTCATTCCTTCTTTGATTACAACATATCAAACACTACGATAGTGTTTGGATTTGATTATGTTCTTTCACATCGTAATAATAAGACAATCATTTTATGATTGTTTGACAAATCAAATTATATAATAGATTAATATATATAATGATTAAAAAGGACAATTTTGTTGGATTATGTACGTAAATTTATATATGTCCGAAAAATTTATTCGAGCCTACGGGGACGCACGCGTTAATACGTAAAACAATTAATAATAAATATATTAAATGTAATATACTTAAGTGATAAAACTTAGCGAGCGTTAAATATTAATATAAATAATTAATGGGAGTTATGTTAGTCATTAAATAGTTTAAAGACTAATATATGGGATTTATGGGATGAAGGGAAATTTTCGGTTTGTTTCCTTTTCTCCCTTAGCCGACCGAACCACATCCCAAAGGAGGTGGGATTGCCTAACTTGCAAGCCAAGTTTATGATGCTATAAATAGAGGCTTATGGTGTTTAGTTTTCTCATAACTTGAAAACCTAAATCCTTAAAAATCTCTCCTTCTCTCCCTCTTCCCTTGTGTGATCGACTGAAATTCCTAAAGGGATTCGGTTTTGTGTTCGTTTGACCCAAGGAAACTACGAAGGTTACAATCGTTGATTTCTACAAGAACGTGGTGGTTTGCAAGCTTATCACTACTAGTACTAGCATACTTAATTGTTTGCTACAGACGTATTGTGTGTGTTGAAGTAGAGAGATCTTCCTTTAGATCTTTGGTGGTTAGTATGTGGTATACGATTTATACGCACGCGTATATTCAAGAAGGTGGTTACGTTAATTGCTAAAAGGTACATGTTCTTGTTCTTTTGTTAATTATCTATTCTATACGTGTTTATATGTTTTCCGCTGCGTACTCGTGATTTGAATTGGTCAATAGTTGTTAAAACCCAACAGTAGCATCACGTGCCATCGTATAGAATTGTAATTACAAAAAGATGTAAAATTTGACAAATAAGGGTTTTTTGATTAAGTTTTAAGCCCTTTGTGCGTTTCTATGGTTTAAAGATTAGATCTTTATGATGAATAAAATTAATTAGATGAAACCCTAGGTTGTATGAAATTTTACATGTTAAATCCGATAGTTTAATATGTTAATTGATCGTTTTTTGATTAATTAAAAGTTAATTTGTTATCCGTGATAAACACATGCAAGTTTATTATGGATAAGATATATGATATTATTCATAATTAATTGTTAATTCGATGACATGCAAATTCAATGATTAGAGCATAAAAGTTGAGTTTTTTTAGTTTTTTGGATTGTTTGACACATTGTTACTAAAATATTCTTAAAATATTCATCGTACGTCAAAAAAATTTGAAAATTTTATGGTAGATCCACAACTCAGTAATCTACAACTTTATGGTTTACTGCAAAAGCTGAGGAAGATCCTAGCTATGTCCTGTCGGGGCCTGAAGTCAACTAAAATTTTCTATCAGCTTTTATGTGCTATGTGGTGTATATTTATATATGGCTTACGCAAAGGCGATCTCACTAGTTCTCCAAATAACCAACTAATTTTCTAAACCACCAAGTAGTTCGCCAAAAACGCTATTTGCGAACAACATGAAAGGAGGGAGCTATCTTCAAAAAACACCGTTCAACTAAGATTCACTTAATCAACCATTTTCAATCGTTAAAATGTCAAATTAACTGTTTCAATTCGTCTAATTATCAATCCTAACACTTCTAAGTCCTTTTATTCACAAACTAGCCGGGTACCCGCGCAATGCGGCGGCGGGTACCCGTGTGCTTATATTTTTCAGCAATAACAATGTCTTTTTGATGAATTGCATTTATAGAAGGAAAAAAAATGTTCAACAAAGATTATTATTGTAAATTAGCTTGTTTTTTCTTATGAATTTAGTAACATTATAAAAAGCTTTTATAGCAGGGTACCTGCGCATTACGGCGGCGGGCACCTTATAATCAAAATTTTTGTTAACCGATTATATGTTTCTCACGATGCTAACTTTATACATATAGATAGCTTTAGAAAACAACTTTGACACACACAATTTCATTAAAAAATAGCAGACAATCCGTGCATCACGGAGCAACGACGATACGAAAACGGTGGTCACAACTATTGCTAGCGGTTTTAGCGCCATCTGATGGTGTCTATATTGCTAAGTTGTGGTCGTAAATAGTGGTCCATTGCATGGTCGATTATATCGATGGATGTGGCCCGATTCATTGGAAGAAGGAGCCTTATATGAATATATACATAGTTTAATTATTTGATAATTAGGATCATCGTTAATATTTGCATGTGTTAATTGTTAAGTGGTTTTTTAAATAAATGTTATGTGTATTAATAGTTTATATTTTTTGCTTTTAGAAGTTTTTGACTTGTGTAAAGGATTTTTCGTAAAAGAAAATATAAACATGACTAATAACTATGAAATAAGATTTAGAGTAAACTGCAAAAATCATCCATGTGGTTTGTAGTTTGTGGCACTAATCATCCCTAGCCAATACTATTGGCACTAATCATCCCTGAGTGGCAAATGTTCGGCAAAAATCATCCTTATTGGGGATGATTTTTGCAAAAAGTTTAACAAAAAGTTTTGCAAAAATCATCCCTCTAGGGATGATTTTTGCCGAACGTTTCACAACTCAGGGATGATTAGTGCCAATAGTATCAGCTAGGGATGATTAGTGCCACAAACTACAAACCACAGGGATGATTTTTGCAGTTTACTCTAAGATTTATTATAGACTATTAATTGCAATGTCTTATGAGTCACTCGGGTGTGGTTATCTATAATGTTAGGGCTCATACTTTAACTTTCCACGACGAGACTTGCAATTTAATAAGTTTATAATGTGTTTTAAATCAAAGATTGAATTTTATCAATGACAAAATTTGCAAAAGTACTATTTATTTACAAGGCATATCACCAAGGGTTTGAGGTTTATATACTCTATAAATCCCTGATATCTTGCAATTATTTAGGAAGCGTGAATGGTCTAGGGTTTGAATGGTTTTCAATCATTCTTTAATCTTTTCCCGCGATAAAATAAGAATTCTTTAGATTTGAAAACACGTTGAATCGTCAATTTTTAAGGTAACACTATTTATATATGAGATGTATAGAAAATATGTGATACCGTAATAAATAACTTAATTGAGTAAAGTTTTTATTAAAGTTTATGATACGAAGATGTATGCATGCTTTTTCGTACATATTTGCCATGTCAAATAAAAATACTCTTTTTAAATAAGTTGATGCCATCCAATTTGAAAGAACACTTGCATTTACCTTTTACATCTCGTGAGACGTATGTATTGAAATATGTCCACGTAGAAATAATATATGTCTGGGAATTTATTCGAGCCAACGAGGACGCACGCGTTAATACATAAAACAATTAATAAATATATTTAAAGTAATATATTTTAGTGATAAAGCTTAAACAAGCATTAAATAGTAATACATATTTAATGGGAGTTATATTAGTCATTAATAGTTAAAAGAAGGACTAATATGCAATTATAGATAAAAGAAAAGTGTGGGAATTGTTTTCTTATTGACTTAGTCAATTAGTTTCCTAATCTTCAAGAGGAGGTGAAATTGCCTAACTTGCAAGCCAAGTTTTAGGAGGCTATAAATAGAGGTTTAAGGGATTTGTTTTCTCATAACTTGTAAATCAAATCCCTAAAATTCTCTCATTCTCTCCCTCTTGTTTGTGCGATCGACCGAACATCCTAAGGGATTCGGTTCGTGGGTTTTGTTTGACAAAGAGAAACCACACAGGTTTCAATAGTTGTGATGTTGTGGGTCCGGTTGTTGTAAAGACTTCAACAAAAAATTTTACAACTCCCTAGGCAGTGTACCTAATCGTTGTAGTATAGGCAAGACTCGGGGGTTGTTATCGTTCTCTAGGAGAATAGGTTGGGAAGGCTCGATCAAGATCTGACACAGGTCTACGGGGTTGAGAGAAGATTCTTTTTGTATTTTTATTTTATAGAAAGCAGTAAAAATCATTGGTTTAAGAGGTTGGTTTGTTTAACTAATTAAACTAAATATAATCTAATCTACTAGTGATAACTTTATGATAAAAAAGATGTATTTACTTAATCATGTACTACTCCTTAGATTGCTTCTTCTAATCTTGTTGCTTTGTCACACTTGTGATGATCCGTGTAAGTATTTCCTAAGTCATGAACGAATTACACGAACCCGCCATTATTTATACTATTCCCGTTAAGGAATCGCTAAGTAAGGTAGTTGAGCTATTACAAGGCCCTAGAAGTATATTATATTCATTGAAATATCTTAAGAGGGATAACCATTTTAAGGGTAAGGTAGTATGAAGACTGTTACCGATGGTATCCTTTCTACACACTCGCGTTTCCTTAGACGTTTATGCCAATTTAATATCTTATGGCTAGTTTTCAAAAGCCTAATGCGCACATCCATAACAAGAAGCAACATTAAAAAGATCTACAATCTGAGTTTCATACAATCATAAGTAAATACAAAGGAGGGTTTAGCCTAGCATGCTATAAAGAAAGCAAGAACATACATCAATCAAACAATACATAGACATATTGAATGATTAAGATAAACAATCTTACTTGATTAAAACATGGATTAAGGTCAGTTACAATAGGGTTTTGAAACCATAAAGACGGCCTAAAATGCCTTAAGAAATTTCCTAACACAATTCTTGCTAGAAAAACTTTCATCAAGTGCTTTTAGACTAGTAATAATAGTGTTAAATTTAGCAAATGCTTTATCTATTGACTCCTTTTTCAGAATCATAAATTGTTCATATTGTTGAACAAGAAGATCTATTTTGTCAGCTTTGACTTGATTATTACCTTGATTAGTGATTAATAAAGTATCCCAAATTTCTTTTGCGGTTTGACACATAAAAAATCTTTTGTATTCTTTACGTGGCAAAGCATTATAAATTACCATTTTAGCTTCATTATTTTTTGCAAGTTTCTTTTTTAGATCATCGTTTTGTTTATGAAAAGGTACAACTTCATCCTTTTTAGTTTCGAGATTATTTTGAATAGGAGGAAAATCACCATCGGTAATAAAATGCCAAAGATCCAGATCTTTTGACTTCACATAAGTTTCAAATCTATTTTTCCAATATATAAATCCATCACTTTCAAATAGTGGTGGTCTTTGCATAGATTGCCCTTCTAAATATTTTTTCGATTCCATAGATCGATTCAAGTTTTAAAATACAATTTATTTTAAAAATCTTGTTTGACGTGGCTCTTGATACCAATTGTGGAAAACTAGAAGGGGGGTTGAATAGTTTACCGCTTTTTAATTTAATGTTTATATTTGTTAATAAAAACTTAGATTCGACTTTATGTGAATTCAATACTTGCACAATATACTTATCTAAACAATTAATAGGATAATGTGAGCAAATAAGGTAAGACAAGAGATAAAAGTAAGAACAATCAAACCACAACGCGAGGATTTATAGTGGTTCGGTAACGAAGCACCTCTTCGCCCTACTCCACTCCTCGAGCACCAAACTCGAGAGTTTTCTTCACTATGTCAACAAACTCCCTTATGGCGGAGAAAACCGTACACAACTTTCGCTTATATCAATTTCCAACACTAAGCTAGATGTCGAGTTCTAATCTTAGCTAGAACCAATCTATCACGACTTCACAACTTCTTCACTACTTTCACGACTTCACAACACAACTTCACAACTACACAACTTCTTCACACCTTAGTTTTCTTCACACCACTACTTCACTACTTCACTTCTACTTTCACACCTAACTATCACAACTTGGATGAATCACTAGATTCAACTATACTTACAACAATCACAAAGATTTATCTACTACATAACTTTACAAGATTTACAAATTATGATATGGATGCAACAAGATTGCAATACACACTTGAGGTGTAATACTTCTTCACTTGATGATGGAAGTATTCTTCTCTTGCACTTGAGGAATTGAGCTTGGATCACTTAGAAACAAAACTTTATGATTAGATGATCATAGGATTTTAATGAGATGTGTGGGCTGTTTTAGATCAGAAAGAATGAGTGCAAAAGGTGAGAAAATAGTAAGAAAAAGTCCAGTATTTATAGGACAAACTAGAGGAGCGTCTACCTATGGGCGGTCCCCTTAAAATTAAGGGGCCACCCATGTATTTAAAGGGGCCGCCCTAGACTAGGGGCTCCCCAGTTTGTCTTTTGTGTAGGGGGAATTTTCTGGAACTTTTCTAGCCGTTTTAGGTCCGAAAATTTGAATTTCAAAATGTTTATTTTGAATAAAACATTTCTTTTAATTGTAGAAAATGTTTTGTAATGTTTATAAAAATGTTTACAACATTTTATAAAAGTGTGAGGTTGATTAAAAATTTCCTTTGATCATAAAATGCATTAAGCATTTATTTATTCATAACTTTAAGTGATATAATTTTGGAAATGAAATTTTACTACTAATTACTTGTTTACGTTTAATTTTACATTGAACGTTTTTATGTTTTGTGATTATCAAAACGTAAAGATGTGAAAAATATTAATAATGTTTTTAGGCATTACTTCTATCAACATTGTCCATCGGGGAGAGCTAGAACAGGCGCATTACACAACTTATCCTTCAAGGTTTGAAATGTCAATTCTTGTTCCTCACCCCAATCGAAAACCTTACATTTCCGAGTCAAGATAGTAAGAGACTTAGCTATCTTAGAAAAGTTCTCAATGAACCTACGGTAATATCCAGCCAATCCTAAGAATGAACGAACCTCAGTCGGAGTTCTAGGGGCTTTCCAATTCTAAACGGCTTCAATCATACTAGGGTCTACATGAATCCCATTACCATTTATCACATGCCTAAGAAACTGTACTTATCTTAGCCATAATTCACACTTAGAAAACTTAGCATACAGTTTCTCTTTTTTGAGCAGTCTCAAGACTAACCTTAAATGTTCCACATGCTCCTCTTAAGTCTTAGAGTAAATTAAGATATCATCTATTAACATTATCATAAACTTATCAAGATAAGGCCTACAAACTCTATTCATCAAATACATAAATATTTTCGGTGCGTTAGTCAAACCAAATGGCATTACACTGAACTCGAAATGTCCATAACGAGTTCTAAACGCAGTCTTTGGAATGTCATTCTCATGCACTCTCAGCTGATGGTATCCAGACCTAAGATCTATCTTCGAGAAAAACTGCGACCCTTGCAGTTGATCAAATAGATCATCAATTCTAGGAAGCGGATAATGATTCTTAACAGTCAACTTGTTCAATTCTCTATAATCAATGCACATCCTAAAAGAACCATCCTTTTTCTTAATGAACAACACCGGCGCTCCCCAAGGCGGCAAACTTGGTCGAATGAAACCTTTGCCTTGGAGTTCCTTAAGTTGTCCCGACAACTCCTCCAATTTAGAAGGTGTCAAACGATAAGGAGACTTGGCTACCGGCGTTGCTCTAGGGATTAACTCAATCCGAAACTCAACCTCTCGAATAGGCGATAATCCAGAAAGATCATCCGGGAATACCTTAGGAAAATCTCTAACTACAACAACCTTTTCTTATTTCTTTTCACTAGCCTTAGCACTCATCAAGAGTCTCGCTTTCTCTTCTGGTCTCTCTCCTAATACTCTAAGCACCTTGCCATCCGGTAGTAGTATCCTCACAACCTTCTCATGGAAAATTATTTTACCCTTATAATTTGACAACCAGTCCATACCTATAATCACATCAAAACTCCCATGTCCAAAAGGTTTCAAATCAATGTCAAAGACATGACCCTCGATTTCTAGTTTACAACCATTAATAACCTTATCAATCACTACTAGCTGCCCGCTAGCTATCTCAATCTCGTATTTAAAACCTAAGTCGTTGGGCTCTAAGCCTAACAGAGGTATGAAAGTAGTGGAAATAAAACTATAATCGGCACTAGAGTTAAATAAGGTAGTGGCAAAATGATGGTTCAAAGTAAACGTACCAGTCACAATGTTCAGATCCTGGCGAGGTTCCTCTGCTCCTAACATGAATGCCCTACCCCTAGCCTGGTTCTCTTGGTTTCCACGACCCTGGCCCTTGTTATTAGCAGCAACTTGATTTGGACGAATTTCCCCCGTCCTTGTGCCCTATTCCACCTAGAACAAGCTGGCCTGACATGATCGGTACTACCACACTCATAACATGCCCTAATAGTTAGGTTTCTAGCATTGATAGGATTCATATTCCTCGGCACACCTCTACAATCTCTTTCCAAATGACCCGGGCGGTTACAGTTGAAGCATATGCGACACGGCCCTTTGGGTGCAGGGTAGGAGTTGCAGGTGGTACACTTGGGCTAAGTACCTATATTCTCTATTCCAACAGGGTTTACAGTAGTAGCAAAAGCATTCTCAGTCCTAGTCCTCTTATTATTATCCCTACCATTCTTATCCTTACTAGGTTCCCTCACATTCCCTCTTTTCTTGACCTTCTTAATTGATCTATTTCTCACAGCCTCATCGGTCAGTGCACCAGAAATCTACACAGCCTTCTGTATAGTCTTTGGCTCCGTTGCTGCCACCATCCCACGGATTTGTGGAGCAAGGCCATACGCATACCACTCAATCATTCTACTTTCTGGAGTTACCAAATTTGGAACTAACCTAGCCAACTTATGAAACCTATCAGTATACGCAGCATGGCCAGCCCCGACCATGGCGTGATTCCACAACTCAGATTCCAACTTTTGCATCTCATGACTAGGACAAAACTCTTGTATCATCATAAACTTAAAGTCATTCCATGACATACTAACAGCAACTTCCCGGCTTAACGTGCGGATCTGAGAGTTCCACCACGTTAAAGCCTTACCCACGAATGAACCAGCAGTGTATTTCACTTTTTGGTTAACATTGCAGCCACTCATATCATGCACAGACTCCATTTTCTCAATCCAACGAGTAAGAACTATAGCACCTCCCTACCATCATATTCCTTAAGGTTACAAGCTAAGAACTCCTTATATGAACAACCTACCCGGTTGCCATTCACTATCATATTCTCAACATTCTCCAGAACGTTCTCATTAACCACATTACCATTCTGATTTCCAACATTTCCTTGGTTACTAACCTGAGCCAACATGGCAGGTAAGAGGTTCTGCAATTGTTGGGCAATGATCATTGGGAAGTCGGGTGCTCCCTTATTGGCTCTCTCTACATTCTCATTGACTCCCTTTACACCCCTATTAGCTCCCATACCTTGGTCATTTCCTTGACCATTCAAATCATCAACACGCTCATTATTACCTTCCCTAGGTCTTCTACCCCTTCCACCTCTACCAATGCGTATACCTGTTCCCCCTCCTAGTGATTCGGCAGCAGGCCGACCAGCACTTCGGGTCCTCATCCTTGGCGGCATTATCTATACGAGAGAGATCATGGGCAACGTTGGGCAGGCAGGAAGACTTGCATATATATAGAATATCTTACTATATATATACAGATATACACATAACACCACCCTACGGTGTCAACATCGATTTGTGTGAACAACATTATTAAGTATGAGTGAGTTGTGATACACTTATAACTACGTTGGTCACCGTACTTATATTCGCATCCGTTCCTAGTCATATTCAATATTGCGCTCACACATTCCAAAGACTGACATAACTAAAGCACCAAACTGCGATCACACAAAAGCACGCAAAAGCGGAACAACGTGCACATAGATCCTATACGCAACTAAACGACGGATCTTAGGTTATAGTCTAGGCCAATCCACCTAGTTCTTTATAACCTTGGATCTGATACCAATCTGTCACACCCCGACAAGGCAAAAACTCATGTAGGACAAGGATAACTTAGATTCTAAAAACCTTAAGAAGTGATCCATATGTTGCTTGATTTATTTTTGACTTAATGTAGGATGTCAAAGAATATATATTAGTTATATATTTCAACATCAAGACAATGACCCAAACACTCCCTTATTAATATAAAATTTGTTTAAGCTTGTCGAAGACTATACGTTAAGTGTATATTTTGTTGACAAGTATAAGTTTATTTTTATTCTGACTTGTCAAAGTTTAAAATTGTGTTTGTTTTGACTCTAAACCATGTTTTAAAAATATTAAAAACAAATGCCCCTTTATTTTATTTCTTTAATTTTTTTTTTTTTTTTGTTTTTTTTATTATCATCCCTTTCAAAAATTGTATCATACTATATATATATATATGAATTATATATTTTGATGACTTATACAAGTTTGTTGAGTGTTTATACAAGTGACAAAACTATAGTGATGGTCATTTTGACTCTAAAGATTGATCATAAGAAACGAGCCAAACACTCCTTTATTTTTATAGAATTTTACTCATTGATTTAAAATATATATATATGTATGTTTGGATGATTAATACTTGATTATTTTTATCATGTTTTAGCATTAATCAACAATGTGTAAGTTTAAAAATGCATATATGTAAAAATTCAGCTATATGTTCATGAGCGTACATGTTCTTAATTTTTTTTTGACTCAATAAGTGTTTTGATTCAATCCTATCAAGGTTACAGTGTTCCTATGACTACAGGTATCATTGTAGTTATGGAAATCCTAGACTAAACTAAGAATTATGAAAATAATTAAAAATACCCAATTTTGATTAGAAACAAAAATTGGATTAAATCAAACAAAAGATGGTTGAAAAACTTACAATGGATGTTGTTGATAGACTTGTTAGTAATTGCTCCTTGCGAATTTTTGTTGATTTGGTGATTTGAGGTTTGATTTTAAAGGTTTTGGTGATAGAGTTTTCGTTTACAGGTGGGAGAAAGAGGGAAGAAAAAAAATGATGTTTGGTATATAATTTCGACTGTAAGGGGGTGTTTTTTTCACAGATAGGCGGTCAACTAATTAAATTACAGGGGGCGCCCTTTTTTACCGGCCGGTCCCCTTATTTTAAGGGGCGCACTGATTTTTTTTTGATATTTTTGGACAGTTTTGTGAGAGTGATTATTGGACATTTTTTAATTTAACCAGTGTTTAATTAAAAGTTTCTTCGACTATTTTTTTTTTTTTTTTTTTTTCGGACGAGATAATCAAGATGTCAATATATAAGATGATTTGGTGACTAGACTTCTTGTGAACATGATGAGTTAATTTCTTCGAACGAAAAAAATAATTGATACGTTTTGAAATGGAAAAAGTCGATATTGTGGAAGATGAGATATTGGAATGGAGTTGAGACTTCAACAAGGCGATTTTGATAGACGTAGTTGAGGCGAGCGTCGAGGTGGAAGGGAGTTTGTTTCATCCATAGTGGTTTAAGACTTTCCTGATGCAAAACTAATCTGACTTCTATGTTAATTATTATCCACTAACTCACTTTTCTTCGTCTACGTGAGTTCGTGGTCATAGAAGATTTCCACTTCATAGTAGTTCATGGATAATCCATGTGAAAGAATGGTTCCTAATGAACAAATTCTTTTAAGACTAGAAAGCCAACAAATGGCATTTCTAGTGACTACCATAATTCCTAAATATTACTAATACTAAGTATATCATATATCAATCTATAATTTACGTAATTAGAGAGTGAGACGTACCTTAGACTTCAAGAGAGCTCACTTTAAAATCTTCAAGGTAGCAAGCTTTAAGGATGAAGATTTATGGAAATCCTATATGAGTTCTTCAATTTGTTTGACGAAAGCCAAATGATGCTTGTAGATGATTAACCTCGGAAGATATGATCATTTAGCCATTTGGTTCCCATTGTTTTCATCGGACGTAAGTTATTGTTTCCGGAACATGTTTTGCGCACTTGATTTCGACACTGCCTCGGTGAACATCTTCCACATTGAGTAAAGCTTGGTTGGTGTGGATGATTCCACATTTTGTGATTAGTGTTAGAGTAATTTGGTCTACCTTGGTCTCTCCTAGGTTGAGGTGTTTTGAAATGAGGATGAAAGTTTTCCTTTCTTCTCGAAGGAGGTATTTTAGACCTCATTGTGGGTTTAGTAAATCCGACTCTGGGTTTAAAGGAGGGTTTGTAAAAACGTTTTACCTCATCATCACATGCAATAGGAATTTTAGTATTGTTTATAAGTATAAATATGTTTTGATTTGGGTTTGATTCTATCAATTTTTCTTTCGACTCGACTTCTTGGGCTTTTACAAACTTTACTTGTTTGGTTTCGCTAGGTGACTCTTTGGTAAAATTAAATATAAAAAATAAAATATCCCTTAAAAAAATATAACCCGAATTTACTCTACTTGAATTTTTTTTTTTTCTTGGAGAACATATTATTTTCGTAGTGAGTGACTACGTTATTAAAATTGATTTAGTCTACGATATTTCTTTTCTACGCTTCTCATTGTCAAGCTTAGGTCTTGACATATTAATTTACATTCTTCTATTACCTTCCTTACCTTTTTCTAACCTAGATATTTATCTTTTATTTATAGTTCTTCATTTTCTAATTTTTTCTAATTGGATTTTAGCTTGTTTTAGAGTTTTATTTTAAGCCTGACTTTTAATCCTAATTTTCATTGTCTATATATTCAATAATCTAAGTTCATTTTCGTCTAGTGTGATTGGTACACATCACTAAATAATTCGGTTCGGAAATACACACCTCTTTGGAGGGTTTAGCCATAAGACACTTTTCAGTCATTTGTCTTCTCCTCTTTATCCTTCGTCGCTATCATCCAAGATCCTACAAAATCAAACGCTTTTTGATTTTGATATCTTGATTAGTTTTGGTATCATTTTCCGACGAGATGGTTTGGATCCTCCACACCTAAAGCATTTTTTTTCGCCTTCTGCCTTTTTTGTAGTCTTTATTTCTTTTGGAATGATTTTCTTCTTCTCTTACATGTGGTTGTCTTACACGAATCGTCATCGTACTTTTGAAGAATTTCTTGAGTCTCTTAAGACCATGGCGTAATTCCCTATCTTCACTACGAAGGTTGAGATCTCATCATCACATAGATTTATTTTTAGCTTTCAAGGCAATAGATCTATTTGTTCTCTTTTTGCTTTTGACGATGTTACAGAATCTTCTTAATTACTTCTTCATAAACTTTAGATTTTAATGAGTTTCGTCAAGTGATAGTGTTGTTAGAATTCTGTGATTCTTCATATCGCAGTGGTCTTTTGCATGCCATTTAGGATGTAATGCCCTAAGAAATTTCCTAACACAATTATTGCTAGAAAAATTTTCATCAACTGCTTTTAGACTAGTAATAATAGTGTTAAATTTAGCAAATGCATTATCTATTGACTCCTCTTCCGGAATCATAAATTGTTCATATTGTTGAACAAGAAGATCTATTTTTGTTAGATTTGACTTTGATTATTACTTTGACGAGGATTAACAAAGTATACCCAAATTTCTTTTGCGGTTTTGACATTTTGATAAAATTTCTTTCGTTTTTCTTTAAATGAGCAACACGGCATTTTAAATTAACACATTTTAGCTTCATATTTTTGCATGTTTCTTTTTAAGATCATCGTTTTGTTTATGAAAATGTACAACTTCTTCCTTTTTGTTTCAGGAATTACTTTGAATAGGAGGAAAAATCATCATCGGTAATAAAATGCCAAAGATCTAGATCTTTCTGACTTCAACATTAAGTTTCGTATCTTTTTTTTCATTAAATAAATCCATCACTTTCAATTAGTGTGTTCTTTGCTTAGTTTGCACTTCCTAATTATTTTTTTGTTTACATAGTATCGATGCTATGTTTTTATAAATACAATTTATTTTTAAACAATCTTGTTTGTCGTGCTATTGCATACCCATTGTGGAACAAAACTAGAAGGGGGGTTGAATAGGTTTACCGCTTTTTAATTTTAATGTTTATGTTTGTTAATAAAATGCTTAGATCTCGACTTTATGTGAATTTCACACTTGCACAAATATAAACAATATAACTTAATTTAACAATAATAGGATAGTATGAACAAATAAGGTAAGACAAAAGATAAGAGTAAGTACAATTAAATACCACAACGCGAGAATTTATAGTGGTTCGGTAACGAAGTTTACCTCTTCGCAATACTCCACTCCTCGAGACAACATAAACTCGAGAGTTTTCTTTTACTATGTCAACAACTACCTTTATGGTCGAGAAAAACCGTAACAACTTTGATTATATCACTTTCTCGACACTAAGCTAGATGTGAGTTCTAATCTTAGCCTAGAACGCAATCTATCACGACATTCACAACTTCTTCACTACGTTCACGTATTCACAATCACAATTCACAACTTCTCAACTTCTGTACACCTTAGTTGTCTTCACACAACTACTTCACTTCTACTTTTCACATCCTAACTATCACAACTTGGTTTGGAATTACTAGATTATTATATTACAACATTCGCAAAGATTGATCCTTACTATACAACTTTACAAGATTTACAAATTGTGAGATGGATGCAACAAGATTACAATACACACTTGAGGTGTAATACTTCTTCACTTGATGATGGAAATATTCTTCTCTTGTACTTGAGAAGTTGAGCTTGGATCACTTGGAAATAAAGCTTTATGATTAGATGATTCAAAAGGATTTTAATGAGATAGATGTGTAGGCTGTTTTAGATCAGAAAGAATGAGTGCAAAAGGTGAGAAAATAGTGGGGAAAAGTCCAATATTTATAGGACAATCTGAAGGAGCGTCAGTCTATGAGTGGTTCCCTTAAATAGGTGGGCGGTCCCCTTAAAATTAAGGGGGTCGCCCGTGTATTTAAGGGGGCCGCCCTAGACTAGGCGCTCCCCAGTTTGTCTTTTGTATAGGGGGAATTCTCTTGAACTTTTCTAGCTGTTTTAGGTCCGAAAATTTGAAATTCAAAATGTTTATTTTGAATAAAACATTTCTTTTAATTGTAAAAAATGTTTTGAAATGTTTATAAAAATGTTTATAACATTTTATAAAAGTGTGAGGTTGAATAAAAATTTCTTTTGATCATAAAATGCATTAAACATTTATTTATTCATACCTTTAAGTGATATAATTTTCGAAATAAAAATTCACTACTAATTACTTGTTTACGTTTAATTTTACATTGAACGTTTTTATATTTTGTGATTATCAAAACGTAAAGATATGAAAAATATTAATAATGTTTTTAGGCATTATTTCTATCAACACTCGTAATTAAAAGCACGGAAAGCATATGCTAGCACCTCACATAAGTGTTTGGAATTATCTCTCTCTCTCAGGTGTATAATAAATTATAACAACTATGAGAAACGGAAAATTAACACTCATTACCTATCATAGCATATTAATTATCATAGGCTTGGTAAAGGTTCGAACCTCCATCGCTGGGCGCAAGCATTAGTAATTACTATCAAAGAGGTCTTTTTATAGGGTTGTGGGGTGTACGTGTAAGATAACATTAATGAAAACCGAAACGGAAACGGGTGGGATCCATTTGGGGAGTGACTTATGGGTGAATTTAGGGTGAAATGGTTAGCTAATTATTTGCATGAATACACACTGGTTTGGTTGCTAAGCCAAAGACTCGGATAAGATATACAAACTTTACAAAACTCTACATCAATCTTTTTATTTTTCTTTTCTTGACTCTATGATAAACATAAAAATAAGCAAATGGCAGCCCATACATTTTTTTACTTTTTTATATATATTTTTTTTTCGAATTTTTTTTCTTTCTTTTTCATATTTTTTGTACACTTTGTCCCTGCCATTGCTTAAACATATAATATATCATGGGGGTTTATAGATACACCTCTACACTTGAACTTTTACATACTCGATAATTACAGTCTAACTAATGACTCGAATTGAGTTGGATCAAAATAACATGGAGCTTTTTGAGCTCTATTGGGGGTAATAAATTACTTCTTCCCCAATTCTTCATAAGATAAATACTACCATGAATCCCAATCGTCCCAAAACTGTATATACAAGGATAAGGACTTAGTAACCGTGTACTCAAATAATTAACTTGGGGTTAACACAACAATGTACTAAAAGCGAGTACATACAAGGTAGGCTAAGGCGATTTGGGTGTAACAATTGGTTCAAGGATGACAATGCTCTTCATTAATAGTCCGACTTAACCAAAAAATTATAGGAACCATGAAAGGGATAGGCTCAGAGGGTTGTACTAGGGGTATCCTACACTAAAAATGAGTGCATGGCAAAGGTGTGGGAAAGTTATATGATCGAGGTGACCATCATAACAATTACAGGTTTAAAACATGGGTTAATCCTAGTGCCTCTTATCTAGCAAATCCTAATACTTACTATGCGGTCTCGGGATGCATCACAAAAACAAGTTCTAGAATTTAATACACTACCGGTACAATCATATAATTTAATACTGATACCAATGTTCCAGAAAAGGCGACAAAGACCATACATACACATCCGTAACGACGGAATAGACACATATGACTGCATTCGAACCTTAACTCAAACAAACTAAAGGTAAAAACTATCTTAGGTATCAAAAATGGATACCCGAATTCCTATAGATCTAAAGGCGAACCTCACATTTTTGAGGTAGAATTTTAAGGGTTTTTGTGCTAGTCATATACATTCCTATCAATGAGACGCTATTAATACTCGGTTTTCGTTGGTATGTGTCATAAAAAAATTTAGAATTTTGGTTAAAATTAACTTTTATGCTATGTTTCGATATATTACCCATCATTTTAAGGACAAAGCAAATGCCAATTGAAGGAATAGTTTCTAAGGCTTACTTCCCCCTACACTTAAGTTGAACATTATCCCCAATGTTTTATAGAAGTACCCGCAAAAACAAATAAAGGGAAAAGAAAACAAGTAAAAGAAACTAGTACTCCCCTGGTTTGCTCAATAATAGAGAAGAAACATGCGATAACTGGTCAAATCATCCTCCAAGAATCGTCTAATGAAAACTTCCTAAGAACTTCCAAGCTTCTTCTCATCAAATATAACTTGTAATCAAAGACAAAGACAACTACACCAAGCGTAAAATCGACCGGATAGATATATATACAACGGGATTTTAGGGGTTGACTCTATGAAAGCAGTAAAGATAGGATGAGAGTAATGATGTAATCATAGGTTTATGCAGGTTTATAAAAGAATTACGAATATTAAATGTTGTACAAATTATTTTTCGAAAATACTTGAAAAAATTTTAAATTTTCCTGTAGCTGGGCTCATGACGCCGTGAGGATAAACCCTGACGTCGTCGCCAGCGACTGTGAAAATTTTCTTTTCGTTTTCTTTGAAAAATTTCCTGTACGCGATTATATAAGTTATTTCCTGTATGAATTACTGCATGAAACCTGAGATTAGTCAATACAATCATATGACTCGAAACTGACGCGAATTAATCTAAACATTTTATTTAATATGTTTGAATTGGTTCTTAAAAACCAGATAATTTCCCCCTACACTTATTTTATGCAAAATACCTTTGATTTTTAATAAGATGAAGTTAAAAACAAAGCAAAGCATGATTACAAAAATAATTCAAACATAAAAGAATAAATAATAAAGAATTAAGACATAAGACACTAAATAAGTTAACGCATAAATAGTTCGAATACATAATTGGAGTGAAAGTTCAAACATCCAAATCCTAAGCTATTATAAGCCATAATTGTTCAAGAGTGAAAGATAATGCAAAGTACAGGATTAAACTAAAATAATTAAGAAGAGCCATCACGCGAGGGATCGGGGCGGTACACATACCCTGGAGGCATGTACCCACGGTAGCCATAAGGACGTTAGTCAGCCTTACGACCGGGGAATGGGTCGATCTGGAGGTGGGGGTCCAGGTTGTATCGGGTGAACAAGTATTGGAACTCACAGACGGTGTGGTTATACATCCAGTTGGCTTGCGCCTCCTACTGTCCCCTCCAAGCATCGAATTGCTCCCAACGTTCGTCTTGTTTATCCATCCATCGTGCTTGACGAACCTGCCAATCGCCTTGGCTCATGTTCCGGTACATTTTAGCGGAACCTCCATCCCCCTCGTTGGCCGCTTCCCCTCCAACCTCTTCCTTGGCTTCATCACCCTCCTCGACCGTTCGTGTCATGGGCCAAATGCATACCCCATTGTAAAGTTCCATGATAATCCCCATTGCTATTAGCAACTTTTTTCTTGAAGACAAGAGGGAGGGTCTCAACACTTAACGCATCCCTCATTTCGTTGGTTAACAACCAAAAGGATAAGGCAATCTTAGTCACAAACATCCCCTGAAAATCAAGTTCTTTTTCCTAACGCTCCTTAGGTACTTGGCAAGCCAATAAGGAATGTTGCAAATGACCCCCTCTGTGTAGATGCAATAAAGGTAATAGAGGTCAATCTTGGCGACCCTATTGGTGTTTTCCTTCCTCCTCGATATGGTCGTTGCAATGCATCGGTGGGCTAGCTTAACCTTTGGGTCTCTAATGGACGCCACCTTCGTGTTTCCCACATTAAAGCCACTGTCCCAAATACTAGGCCAAAATTCCATCAATAAGCAATTTTCCTTTGCCGTCTCAGCCCTACTTAGCCCACTTAGTATTGACTAGTGTTGCATTTTACACTAATGTTCTTTCAAGGTATACTAAGATGATTCTACATCCCTATAACTCTTAATGAGGAATTCGCATGTTTTTGAGCCCCCAATCTAATTCTAATACACTAAATCTAATACACAAATGCTTAGGATCATACCTACAAGGGGAGGCATCAAACTCAAAGGAAGCAAAGAATTCATGAACTAATTCCCGGTAGATGGGCTCGTTTACACCAAAAAGATTTGCCCATTGAGGCCCGGAGAAAGGATCGGTGTTGATGGACTCGAAGAAGGCTTGATCGATATTTTGGTGAGCAAAGAATTCCCAGTCAATGACGTCCCCGAAATGAATGGGACGTCTTGTAAGAGCATCATGGTGCATTTGGTGCACGCCATTTTAGAAGACTCAAAACCTTCGAACCTGTTCTTCCAACGAGACCTCTTGGGGGTGGATGATTATCCTCTTGTGCTCCTGGCTCTTTTGCTCATGGTCTAATGGAGATGATTGCCCTTTATGTAGCAACTTCTGAAGTGAGGGTCGGCTATAGAGTTTGTAGAGGAAATTTTTTAGTATTGGAGAGAATGAGGGAGGAGATGGGGTTTTTATATTTTTGTTTGGACCGGTGCGACGGTGTTGTGCGTTATACCTGACGCTGTCAGGATTGGGGTTTTGTTTTAAATTTCCTTCAAAAGGGAATCGTTGACTTTTAACTTTCCTTAAAAATAATCAACACCCCTCCCCCGGGGTCAAATACGCGGTTACTTTCTATGAGTGTGAAAGAGTAGTGTGACGGGATTTTTCCTTTAGTAGGATTATTATTCCTAACAGTCGGGCAATTATGAGGCATCGATTAGGGTGCTAAAGAATTTTCATTGCCACGTCAGGATCTGACGTTTTAACCATCTCTTTGACAATTTAAAGCCGAAGGTGCTCTTTCAAAAACGGGATGGATTCGAAAATATTTGGTGAACGTATCCTATCCATATTGAGTTCGTGAGGATAGATTTGGAGGTATCAAGGAAATTTGTTTTCACAAGATTTTCTGAGAATTTGTGCCCGGCTAAGGGTCCCGGATCCTTAATGTCCGGGTATTTTGTAATCTTCTCAATTTTTCTCATCCTGCTCCCTTCCTCTCTTATCTTTTCCTTTAACCTCCTTGTGACTTTCAAAACACACATAAAGAGATCTTAGGAGTTGAGTCGTGTCAGACGATACGATACAAAAAGGTTTAGTCGCGAGTTGCGTTTGCCCAAAGTCGGCATGACAACTTCCCGGACAAGAAGTAACCTTCTTTGGCATTCATAAGTCATGTACCGTGTCAAAATGTTGCCAACCTTAATAACATATTTATTTGGCGATAACCTACATGAAAAGATCATGTTTCGAAGGATCTAAGGTTGAAAAATACATAATAAAGATAAGAATACTCAGTTTTGGGGAAGATTTATACGTGCCAAAGTATCAGGCATTTGGTTTTCCAACATATCCATAATCCATTAGAACATACACAAAAGAGCAAAAGAGAAAATTAATCCCTTGGTGGCCACGGAGGTTCACTTGCGCCGACTCCGGCCTATCCAAAACGGTAGTCACCGTGGGATTAGAGTTGCATGAAATCGCCAGCAATCACTTTCATATATCCTTCAAGTTGCTTGACTCTCTCTTCCTAATTAAGGATGAAGTTTGTCACAATGTGCTCAAATTTCTCTTGACGTGATGGTTCTGGGGGCAGTTGATGCATTTGGTTGCTTGTCATTCCAAACACGCCTTCGCTTCTTCTTATTAGTGAGATTGCGTCCTTCATGAGCATATCAAATTTATATTCCACGACTCTAAGTAACTGCTCAATGTTAGGATTTTCGTAGTTAAGGCCCCCTTCTTCTGGGATGACAGGATCGTTCCATCCTTCATCCTCGTATTGGGCTAACTTCTCGATAGTGGCCCAAGCCTTTTCTGCGCTCAATTTCCCTAGTCGACCTTCAGCGGCGTAATCAACGGTTTTCTTGAGGTCCTCATCGATGCGATCATAAAATATTTGTATTTGAAGCTAAAGGTCGATGCCATGATGAGGGACTTTTTGGAGTTAGTCCTTGAAACGAGTCCATGCTTCGGAAAGAGACTTTCCTTGATGTTGTTGGAACATCAGGATGTCGTTACGGAGTTTTGCCATCCTTCCCGGTGGAAAGAATTGAGCAAGGAAACGAGTAGTAAGATCATCCCATGTGTAGATGGATCCTGCTAGAAGACGTTAACTTGATCGCGAAGGAAAATTGAAATAAACGCAGGCGCGTTCTTTCCTTATTTGCAATATCAAGGTCGAGTGAGTCCACAAGTTTTAAGAAATCCTTGAGATGTTGGTTTGGATCCTCGGATTGAAGTCCGTGGAACGAGCATCCATTTTGCACCAACCGAATGGTGTTGGATCGAAGAGGTACCACATTGTTCCCTTCAGGGAGCTTAATGGTGTTCCTATAGCCGTCATGGCTAGGTCTGGAGTAATCTCCAAGAGTATGGATAGGATTCGCGTCTCCCATGGTGGATGACGAGAATGATTTACGAAACAAATAACACAAAGAAAAGATAGACTACGAGAAAGCTAATATAACGAAACTAAAATCTCACTTGAAAGGATTCAAGCGAGTAGACTTAAGTTAAACAATGGTCGTAACCTAACTATTCCCCAGCAACGGCGCCAAAAAAATTGATGTTGTGGGTTCGGTTGTCGTAAAGACTTCAACAAGAAGTTTTACAACTCCCTAGGCAGTGTACCTAATCGTTGTAGTGTAGTATAGGCAAGACTCAGGGGTTGTAATCATTCTCTAGGGGAATAGGTTGGAAAGGCTTGATCAAGATCTAACAGAGGTCTATGGGGTTGAGAGAAGATTCTTTTTGTATTTTTAATTTATAGAAAAGAGTAAAAATCATTGGTTTGAGAGGTTGGTTTGTTTAACTAATTAAACTAAATATAATCTAATCTACTGGTGATAACTTTATGATAAAAAGATGTATTTACTTAATCATGTACTACTCCTTAGATTGCTTCTCCTAATCTTGTTGCTTTGTCACACTTGTGATGATATGTGTAAGAATTTCCTAAGTCATGAACGAATTACATGAATCCACCGTCTATTTAATATTTTGTTAAGGCAACGCACAAGTAAGGTAGTGTGAAGACTATTACAAGGCCCCTAAGAGTATATTAAATGCAATTGAAATATCTTAAGAGGGATCAACCATATTAGGGGTAAGGTAGTATGAAGACTGTTACCGATGGTATCCTTTCTACACACTCGTGTTTCCCTAGACGTCTATGCCAATTTAATAGCTTATGGCTAGTTTTCTTAAGCCTAATGCGCACATCCATCACAAGAAGCAACATTAAAAGGATCTACAATATGAGTTTCATACAATCATAAGTAAATATAAAGGAGGGTTTAGTCTGCATGTTATAAAGAAAGCAAGAACATAAATCAATCAAATAATACATGGAAATATAGAATGATTAAAGATAAACAATCTTACTTGATTAAAACATGGATTAAGGTCAGTTACAATAGGGTTTTAAGACTCTAAAAATAGCCTAAAAGATGCTAGAATGATTAGGGTTCGTCTCCCAAAAGTTATACAAAGTTACACACTCAAACCCTAAAATCGGTTTTGTAATTATAAGAAAAGCGTCGCAACGATGTCATTTTATAGTCGTGACGCCGTCGCCAAATCCATGACGCCGTCACTAGAAAGATCACGACAGCGTCACTTAAAGCCTGTGATGCCGTCTCCACACTCTGTTTGCATCATTCTTTAAGAGATTTTGGTGTAGGTCCGTAGTCTTGTCCGTTTCTTCTCCAAATGAGCCCAAATCACGTGTATTTCCTCCAAATGCCATCCAAGTGCTAAAAACCTAAAAACAAATGATTAAGCACATAATCTGGGCATATTTGCATGAAATAATGTATACAATGACACCTCATCAAGTTGATTTCTTCAAGAACGCGGTGGTTTGGCTTTATCACTACTAGTACTAGCATACTTAATTATTTGCTATGAACGTATTATGTGTGTTGAAGTAGAGAGATCTTCCTTTAGATCTTGGGTGGTTATTACGTGGTATTTGATTTATACACACGTGTATATTCAAGACGATGTTTATGTTAATTGATAAAAGGTACACGTTCTTGATCCGTTGTTAATTATGTATTCTATACGTGTTTATATGTTTTTCGTTACGTACTCGTGATATCAGTTGGTCAATAGTTGTTAAAACCCCAACAGTATGTAGATTGCAAACCCAAAGTGATTATACACTTTTTGTGAGACGTTGGTGTTACATAATCACAATTCTTGATTGGACAACTTAATTGAGGTAAGCTGGTGAGACCTTATGCTCAAGGAATATATGGGATAAAACATGCTTACTAGCATATAAATGTAATGAAGTAAGTCCTATAATGTTCTAAGAATTGCACCGGTGGCAATTATTTATCGTCAATTACCTTTTGAATACACCATTGCTAGCAGATCAACTGATATGACGGTGGTATGTCAAGTTGGATCCCAGGCCTTAGAAAATTAATTGATTATATATTTAAACATGGGTAGTTAATTTTCTTCAAGTAGTATTATCGACAAAACTAAAATCTTAAACTTAATATGTTTGTAGATGGCACTACTTGTCTAAAGCATAAACCATTCGGCTTTCAGGTCGATGTTTGAAAGAGAAAAACTTTCTGGTTCAAATTTCAATGATTGGTTTCGTTCACCTAAGATGTCTTGAGAGATGAAAAGAAACTATCTGTCATTGAACAGCCTATTTCCCCTGCTCCACCTACTGATTCTACTGCTCAAGTTCTTACGCAATGGAATGCGGTTTATGATGTTCATAATGAGGTTGCTTGTCTTATGCTTGAAAGTATGACTCCCAAACTACATGGAAAACTCGAAAATTCAACACCTTATGAAATGCTTCAGGAGCTTAAATCCATGTTTGACAAACAAGCTGGAGTAAAGCGGTTTGACCTAATCTAAACTTTGCATGCTTGCAAACAAGAGGAGGGAAAATCTGTTAGCTCATATGTACTTACGATAAAGGGATATGTGGAGCAACTGGAACTTCTTGGTTATGTGCTCCCACAAAATCTTTATGTTGGTCTAATCATGGCCTTAATAGTAACTTTGCTGGATTTGTAAGGAACTACAATATGCATAACGTAGGGAAGACAATTGGTGAACTACATGCTTTGCTTATTGAAGATGAGAAAGGTTTACCTAAAAAGGCTGCTACACCGCAAGTAATGGAGATTCAAGGTGGTAGAATCCAGAAAGCCAATAAGAAATCGTTTAATGCTAAAGGAAAAGGCAAGGGAAATGATAAAAGTTATATCCCTAAACCTAAAAACCCTAAACCTTATGCTAAAGAGCACCCGACAAAGGATGATGCCTGCCATAACTATAAAGAGGTGGGTCATTGTAAGAGGAATTGTCCTACTTAACTTACCGAGTTGATTAAGAAGAAGGAGCAAGTTGGCACTGCCAGTTCTTCAGGTATCTTCACTATAGAATTATTTTCTTTCCTTAATAAATCCTGGGTGTATGACACTGGTTGTGGTACTCACATTTGTGACACAAAACATGGTCTTAGAGGCAATGGCATTCATGCATAAGTAGAAGCTATTGGAAGCGATGACTTAGTTTTACCTAATGACCTAGTGATTTGTTTAGACAATTGTCATTATGCACCAACTATAACTAGAGGTGTTGTTTTAATTTCACGTTTGGTAGACAATGGTTTTATCCAATATTTTATAGATTATGAAATTTCAGTTTCTAATAATTATGTTCTTTATTTTCATTCTATTCTGAGTGATAGTATTTATGAATTTGATATGCTTAATCTTGTGCCAAATGTTAATTCTATTTATAAAGATAGCTACTTCATTACCTTTACAGATGATTATAGTCGTTATGGTTATGTTTATTTACTTAAACATAAACATGAAGTCTTTGAAACATTCAAGGTGTTTAAGAATGAAAGTAGAAAATCAACTCAAAAAGACTATAAAGGCACTTCGATTAGATCGAGGAGGAGAATACATTAGTTAAGAGTTTAAAGATTATCTTAAAGCTTGTGGAATTGTTCACAGCTTACACCTCCATATCACCACAACATAATTGGGTGTCTGAAAAGAGGAATCGTACTTTGTTAGACATGGTTTGATCTATGATAAATCTTACAACTCTGTCGTTATCCTTTTGGGATTATACTCTAAAGACTGCTACACGCACTCTCAATATGGTTTCAACTAAGAAGGTTGATAAGACACCATATAAATTTTGGTATGGAAAAGTTCCTTACTTGTCTTACTTAAAGATTTGGGGATGTGAGGCGCTTGTGAAGCGGGATACGCCTGACAAACTCCAAAAAAGATCTGTTAAGTGTATCTTTATAGGATACCCAAAGGAAACAATGGGTTACTATTTCTACTTCCCACCTGAAAACAAAATAGTTGTTGCAAGGTATGCTGAATTCTTGGAGAAAAATCTTTTGTCTCAAGAAATCAATGGGAGGGCCGAAGAACTTGAAGAAATTCAAGATGAAGATACATCACCTTATGAAAATACTAGCAAAATTCCTATGGAGGTTTAAGGTTTCAAACCACCTCAAGAGGAAGTTGTTCTCGTTCGTAGGTCTGTAAGGACACATCGAGCTCCTGAACGCTTATGTCTAAATGTAGAAGTGGAGGAGCATAGTTTAGGGGATCTTATGAACCTACTAACTATAAAGCTGCAACGTTATATCAAGAATCTAATAAGTGGCTCGATGCTATGAATGCGGAGATGCAATCCTTGAAAGGATAAATTCAAGGTTTCTCATTTTATTTTTTTTTGGCGCTTGGTTGATCTTCCTATTATGTAAGACTGTTGGGAGTAAATGGCTTTTTAAGAAAAAGACTGACATGGATGGAAATGTACACACCTATAAAGCTCGTCTTGTAGCAAAAAGTTTTACTCAAACCTACGGGGTTGATTATGAAGAAACATTCTCACCCATTGATGACATTAGAGTTATTAGGATTCTTGTAGTTATAACAGCGTTCTATGACTATGAGATATGACAAATGGATGTCAAAACTGCCTTCTTACATGGTTATCTTGAGAGATATTTATACTGGTGTATAATCCTGAAGGTTTTGTTGATCTTAATCATCCCAAGAAAGTATGCAAGCTTCAAAGATTCATTTATGGTCTTAAGCAAGCATTAGAAGCTTAAATAAGAGATTTGATGAGGAAATCAAAAGGTTTGGTTTTGCTCAAAATCTTGATGAGTCATGTGTATATCAAAAGGCTAGTCGGGGTAATGTTACATTTCCTCAAACTTATTGTCGATGAACTAATCATCATGAGACAATCACTTTTCAAAGTTTATCAAAAGTGTAAATGGTTCATATCTTGGAAAGTGTTTCGCCATGAAAGATTTAGGGGAAGCAACATTTATTCTTGGAATCAAGATCTACAGAGATAGATCGAAGCGATTAATTGGACTAAGCCAAAGTGCTTACATGGATAAAATATTGAAAAGATTTAGGATGGATACTTCCAAACGCGGTTATATCCCCATGCAAGAAAGACTTGCCTTAAATAAAATACAAGGTGCTTCAACACCTGAAGAGGTAAAGCATATGAAAAATGTTCCCTATTCTTCAGCAGTAGGATCAATTATGTATGTGGTAAGATGCACTAGACCTGATGTTGCGTTCGCGCAAAACCTAACAAGCCGTTTTTCAACAGAATCCAGTAGAGCCACACTGGACTGCTGTGAAAACCATTCTTAAGTATCTAAGAATTACTAAAGATATGTTCTTGGTTTATGGTGGAAATCCTAAAGCTGATCTTTGAGTTGATTACTATTGCAATGCTGGATTTAAGATTGATAGAGATGATATTAAATCTCAGACAGGATACGTCTTCGTTTTGAACGGAGGCGCAGTGGACTGGAAAAGCTCCAAGCAAAGTACCACTGAAATGTCTACTACAGAAGTTGAATACATAGCTTCTTCAAAAGCAGCAATGGAAGCTGTTTAGATTAGGAAGTTTATTTTAAGGCTTGGTATTGTACCAATAATAAACGAACCTATTAGGATATTTTGCGATAAATCATCTGCATTTATTATTGGCAATGAACTGGGGGTTCAGAGGGGCGTCAGACACTACCATAGAAGATATCATTATGTTTGCGAGTGTATTGAACAGGGCGTAATTAATCTTCTTAAAGTTCACATAAATGACAATCTAGTAGATCCTTTTACGAAGGCTTTATCGAAAGGAAAGCTTACTTAAACATGCTAGGAGCATGAAACTTCGTTTAACTAGTTGTTTCATGTAGATCTATGTTTAATATTTGAATAAAGGATGTCAAAACAATTTTATTAATGATAAAGATACGTGGTATGAAGTTATATTCAATATAAATTGTGTCCTATATTTGCATGTTTAATCCATGAATAATATTTATTATTTTAAATTAGTCCGTTGTCGATTAACAGTATAGGGATATTATTAAATTAAGATAAATCTGAGTGATTGGTGATATCTTGGATATTAAAGTATGTGTCCGCCAAACTCACATGATATTTATAAGATAAATATTAGACTTCCCCAACTAACAAGATTATCACTTTATGGATTGGCGTCATTAAGTGAATCTTGTAAGTGATTTTGTTTACTAAATCCATAGACTTGAGATGCAAGTAGGTCTTGCATGTGTGGATTGTTCTTCTTGATTTATTTCTAGTTATCCTGAATAAGGTAGCTAATAAGGAGTATTTCAGAAGTAATTATAAAGCATGTGACATGACACTTGTAGTCAATAAAGAATTTGTTCCTTCAATAGATTGAAGAATGATGCCACTAGGCCCCTCATAGGGTTAATCAGATGTATGTGTGGCTGCACCTAAAAACTCATGTAGATATGTCTCAATGATTTTTGGTAATCTTGATTAATCATATATACGAGAAACAGAATAATAATGGAAAGACTTTGATCCATATCCATTTTTAAGACGGTGTCTCAAATAAAAGGATTGTAAATACATAAATCATTTATCCGTGAATTTATGAAACCACACTCGGATAATCCTGGGAGCATTGGCGTGTTGCTAGACGCTTAACAATGTTATTATATTATTTGATACATGTCCAAGTGGGAGCTGTTAGAATATGTCCATGTAAAATAATATATGTTCGGGAATTGATTTGAGCCTACGGGGACGCACGCGTTAATACATAAAATAATTAATAATAAATATATTTAAGTGATAAAGTTTAACGTGAGTTAAATATTAATGCGTATTTAACGGGAATTAATATTATTTGTTAATAGTTAAAATAAAGGACTAATATATAAAGAAAAGCAAATTGCGGGATCACTCTCTCCTTCCTTGGGCCGATCAAAATAACGATCCCAATAGGATTGGGATTGCCTAACTTGCAAGCTAAGTTTTTAGAGGCTATATAAAGAGATCTTGGGATTCATTATTTGAGATAACTTGAAAAACTAATCCCTAAATATCTTTTGCTCTCTCTCTCTTGGTCGACCGGTTCTATAACCCTAAAAAGGTTTCAGGTTTTCTTCTTTTGTGTCGTGCAATCGAAACAAACCCCAAGGGGTTTCGGCTTGTGTTCGATCGATCCAAACAACCATTTAGGGTTTTCGTGTTGATTGATTCAAGAGTCAAAGGCATTTGGTTTGCTTTATCACTACTAGTACTAGCATACTTAATTGTTTGCTACAAACGTATTGGGTGTGTTGAAGTAGAGAGATCTACCTTTAGATATTGGGTTATTATTACGTGGTATTCAATTTATACACACGAGTATATTCAATACGGCGTTTACGTTAATTGCTAAAAGGTACATGTTCTTGACCCTTTGTTAATTATGTATTCTATACGTGTTTATATGTTTTCCGTTGCATACTCGTGATTTTAATTGGTTAATAGTTGTTAAAACCTCAACACTAAAATGGTAAAAAACTAAGCAAATTAAGATGATGAAGTGTAATAACTAATGATCATTGTGTTCTCATACCAAATCATAACAATAGTGATTGTGCGTTAGTGTGTGTTTAGTATGTGTGAGATTCGTGTGCGTGTAGAGAGAGTCGGGGAAATATCCTCTTCAGTAATTGAGCCGCGAATGGAAAGTTACATAAGTGTTTAAAGTACAAAGCTTCAAATATTTATAGTGGTTAAATGACATTTTAGTCCCTGAACTTTTCCAGAAAATTAATCCTAACAATAATTGATATCGCATATGATAAAAATGCTACAATGTATACAAAATACTACACTGTTTAGTTTTAGATAAAGAGTAGAGAGAGAGAGAGGTTCGCCTCTTTAGAGAAAGAAAGAGAGGCATGGGTGAGAGAGGAGAGGGAGAGGAAAGAAAGAAAGAAATATTATATTAAAGAGAGAAATCACCAACCTTAACTCTTTCCATAGCCCTTCTTTTATAAGAAGGAAGGAGGGACTAGGAAGTAATTAAGGTTTTTACATATTACACATAAGTCCTTCCCTATTTGCACTAGTTAATCCCTACACTAAATAAACTAGATAAATTGGCTATGAAATCAACACTTTCTGTGTTTCTAACAATCTCCCCCTGAGGGATGATTACAAAGGCCTTACAAAAGTACGGGGATTAACAGTCTTAGGTCTTCCTCCAACATACTCCCCAAGCCTCCTAAGCTGCTTTCTGTGCCTAAGAATCTCGTCAATCTTCTTCAGCATCTCTCTTGAACTCTTGACATCATATTCGGTCCAGTCTCTTCCCTTCAACCTTTTGTTGCCGCTGCCCAGCTTGTTCTTTGACAACATGTCAATCAGATTTTCTTGAATCTTCACAAGTGTACCATCACTGAACTTCTTCACTTCACTTAGCTTCATGAGAGATTTTATGTTTTATTGGTTAAGATACACGACCCCTTTATGCGTTGCAGTCATCGTGAATGGTATCATTTGGTTGATTCCTTCGAAGAACATTGTGGGTTTGGTGAGGTTGAGAGTTCTCTCATAGCTTTCCACTCCAAGCTGAATATCTTCTACCATGTTCTTGATCATGGTTCTTCTAATGAACATTAGAAGAGCATTGTTGAAGTCTTTCATAAATTCCAATGGGAGATGGTGTAGCTTATCTTGGACTTGGAGCAAGTACATGTCTTCAACATCGTTCACACCGAGTCTAGGTAGATCTGCATAGCTGAATTCATACTCATTGGATCTCCTGACTATAACTGATGTTAGAAAACCATAACCTTATTTCTTCTTGACATCTATACCAACAACTGATTTGATCCTTAAGTCTGAAAAGACATTTCCTTCGGTTACGACACTCATTCCTGCTTTGAAGAAATCAATTATATCTTATTCCTAATGGTGTATACCATTAAGAGCTTCAAAGTGATAGCAACAGACTTCTTTGCTCCATCTTTCAGGGATCATATCCTCAATACCTTCTTTGTAGTATCTCACAGCATAATGCTTAGTGATAGAAGTAGTGTACTTCTCTTCTGTGCTGAGATCCACAAGGTAAGTGTAGTCATTGTTGTAGAAGCAAGGATGTGGTTTTGTACTTTTCGACATGTGTCGTTCAAATGATATTGGTTTAGATACATCTCCTTCATCACCATTCCACTGAGCTTTTGATAATACTGCTGCTTTGAGTTGACTAACATGGTATTCGAGTTCCACATCATTGTTCTATTGTACCTTTAGCCTCTCTAATCATGCGCCTTCGAGATTTGCTATTGAAAGCTCGTCTTTCTGGATTATTTCTTTAAACTTCTTTGCTATGGAGACAGTTGATGGTCCAAGAATATGATTTTCATCCTTATCAATGTCTGATTTCAAGAATAAATCAAACCATGTCGTTCTCCTATTAGATAACCCCGAATTCTTTAGAAACCATTCTGGGTTGGAATGTTTTTGAATAAGAGTATCTGCTTTGTCCAGGGTTGCATGGCTGGTGTATCATCTTGTACTATAACCACGGGAGATCTATTTCACCTTGATGATCTTGAAGAAGGTTCGCCGACATCCTTTCGACGTTTCTTCTCGTTCTCCCCCTTACGATTATTAGGAGGATCGTGATTATCATGAGACCTTTTGTGAAAGGGAGACTGTGCAGCTCGAGCATCGAGTGCATCTTGATCGAGAATTATGGATTCATAAAGGGTGTCATAAAGTTGTTGATGAGTTGTATGAGTATCATTTGACTTGTTCAAGTGAATTTGGTTCAACAACTTTAACTTTAAGTCCATTTTTGAGAGATCATCAGTGGAGGTGGATGATCGAGTGAAGAGATTGATTTGGTTAGTTTTCATTACTTAAAGCATAGAGGTGTTAAGGCGAGGCTTAACATAATTTGCAATGGCATTTGGGATATGAGTAGGTATAAGCTTTTTTATTTCTGTCAGAACTTTTGCTTGGACGAATTTTTCAAATGTTTCAGAAACGTTAAAATTTATAAGAGCTTCTAGCTTTTGATCATATTCTTTGAATTTTTATGCGACTGCCTTCTTGAAGTTGAACTTCCTCATATTCTTTTTAGCCTTTTGCATCAGCTTCTTTGCTTTGGCTTGTAGTAAGCTTGGTTGGGGTGTTATTGTATGATATGGAATTTTCTTTGCTGGTAGAGATGGTATGTGATGAGCATTCTTTTCTGGGAACATTTCATGCATTAAAGTTTTTGTTGCTAGAACATCTACATGTATACCAAGTGGTACTTTGGATGCACCTGATATATAGCTTGTTAGCTCAGGATTTCCCTTTGGGTTATGTACCACTGAGGTTGTGTGAGCATCAGTATACACTGTATGACTCATAAAATCCGTCAATTCATTTGCAAGTGTTTCATCTATTAAGGTCTGAATGAAGTCTAGCGAGGAACTTGTAACCGTCGAACTAAGGTAGGTAGAATTGGGTGTTGCAGTAGACTTGTTATACATGAACACTCCATACCTTGCATCATTATCATATCTATGGAAATTTTCAGTTTTCTAAAATTAATTTCTTATTTTAATAATTCCGAGTGAATGGTATTTATGAAATTAATATGCTTAATCTTGTTCCAAATGTTAATTCTATTTATAATGATAGCTACTTCATTACCTTTATGGATGATTATAGTCATTATGATTATATATATTTACTTAAACATAAACATGAAGTTTTTGAAACATTCAAGGTGTTTAAGAATGAAGTAGGAAATCAACTCGAAAAGACTATAAAGGCACTTCGATCAGATCGAGGAGGCGAATACATTGAATGAATCTTATTTTTAACGTCCATTTAAGGTCGTTTTCTATATCTTGATTTTTGTACTTTGACGTAGCACCCCATTGTTACCTTTTCGCTGCGACCCGATTTTGGGGGTGTTACACGGGGCAAGGTGATAGTATATGCGTCAAGACAGTTGAAGAAGCATGAGAATAATTATACCACCCACGACCTGAAATTGGGTGCGATGGTGTTCGCTCTTAAAATCTAGAGACATTATCTTTATGGGACGAAAAGTGTTATCTACACTGACCACCAGAGTCTCTAGTACATATTTGACCAGAAGGATTTAAATATGCGCCAAAGGCGGTGGATCGAGCTACTCAGTGACTACGAGTGTGAGATCAAATACCACCCAGGCAAGGCGAACGTGGTGGCAGATGCCTTGAGCAGGAAAGAAAGACTCAAGCCAAGACGAGTACGTGCTATGAGTATTACTATTCACTCTGGACTTAAGACTAAGATTTTGGAAGCGCAAAGCGAAGCTTCTAAGGATCTCAAAGCCCCAACTGAATGGCTAAGAGGATTAGAAAGACACTTTGAGCAACGAGATGATGGTGAAATTTACTTCTTTGATCGTATCTGGATTCCATCAGTTGGTGGTGTAAGGAAATTGATCATGGATGAAGCTCATACTTCTAGATATTCAGTACATCCGGGTGCGGATAAGATGTACTATGATCTGAGAGACTTGTATTGGTGGCCTGGTATGAAGAGAGACATTGCTGAGTAGATACTTTAGCAAATGTCATGTGTACGTGCTCTAAGATTATAGCGAACAATCAGAAACCTCAGGATTTCTTTAAACAACAGAAATTCCTGAGTGGAAATGGGACAAGATAAATGATGGTCTTTGTTACAAATTGCCTAAGAAGTAGCCAGTGGGCATGAATACGATTTGGGTAGTTGTTGATAGAATTGACCAAGTCAACTCAACTTCTTTACCTATTCGTGAAGACACAAGACGAGAATTAGCAAAGATTTATACTAATTAGATTGTACGTGACATGGTGAGCCGGTATCCAATAAGGTTTAGACCGTGATTGTCAATTCCAGGTTTTGTTGATCCTAATCATCCTAGGAAAGTATGCAAGCTTCAAAGATCCATTTATGGTCTTAAGCAAGCATCAAGAGGCTAGAATAAAAGATTTGATGAGGAAATCAAAAGTTTTGGATTTGCTCAAAATCTTGATGAGCCATGTGTATATCAAAAGGCTAGTGGGAGTAATGTTATATTCCTTATCTTATATGTCGATGACATAATCATCATGGGAAATCACATTTCAAGTTTACAAAGTGTAAAGTCATATCTTGGAAAGTGTTTCGCCATGAAAGATTTAGGGGAAACAACATTTATTCTTGGAATCAAGATCTACAGAGATAGATCAAAGAAATTAATTAGACTAAGTCAAAGTGCTTACATGGATAAAATCTTGAAAAGATTTAGGATGGATACTTCCAAACGCGGTTATATCCCCATGCAAGAAAGACTTGACTTAAATAAAATACAAGGTGCTTCAACACCTGAAGAGGTGAAGCGTATGAAAAATGTTCCCTATTCTTCAGCAGTAGGATCAATTATGTATGTGGTAAGATGCACTAGACCTGATATTGCATTCGCACAAAACCTAACAAGCCATTTTTCAACAGAATCCAGGAGAACCACACTGGACTGCTGTGAAAACCATTATTAAGTATCTAAGAATTACTAAAGATATGTTCTTGGTTTATGGTGGAAATCCTAAAGCTAATCTTCGAGTTGATTGCTATTGCAATGCTGGATTTGAGATTGATAGAGATGATATTAAATCTCAGACAGGATACGTCTTTATTTTGAACGGAGGCGCGGTGGACTAGAAAAGCTCCAAGCAAAGTACCACTGAAATGACTACTACAGAAGCTGAATATATAGCTGCTTCAAAAGAAGCAATGGAAGCTGTTTAAATTAGGAAGTTTATTTTAAGGCTGGGTATTGTATCAAAAAAAATAAAAATAATAATAATAATAATAATAATTATCTACACCTCTTCATCAACATTATTCCGGAAGAAATATCCGCATCTTTTTCTCCGAACCCGTACCTTCCTCAAGTGCCGCAACTTGAGCCTTGAGGACAAGGCTCTTTTAACCGGAGGAGACTGTAACATTTCGTATTTTCAGGTCATTTACGACGCTATTTAAATTCACTATTTATTTTATTTTCTCGTACGCGTTCGCTTTTAATTTTAATCGATACGTTAAATCGCGTAAACTAAAAATCAACAATCAACGTAAACGGGCACCAAACAAATTAAAGTTTATGACAAGCCATCATTATATTTTTTTTTCAAAAGTAATAATTAACTTTTATATTTTATTTTTGTTGGTTACGTAAATTAAATACGTTTCGCGATAAATTGCGTTTAGGCACTCCCGGAACCACCAAAACTTTTCTGCGCTTCAACAAATACCCACTTTTATACCCAATACATAAAATTAACTCAAATATATCATATATCTCTTGCCATAACCGAATTTTTGGCCAAATATTCAAAGAAGTATCAAAGTGGTCAAGATTAGTCTTTAGACATTTTATACACCATTAAAACCACCCATACCTTGTTCCCTTTGACTAAGAGTCTTCCCTAAGACCCTCATCTTGTTCCCAAGACCCCTATTGCATCTTTGACTAGCCTTATGTTATATATACAAGCATACATGAGTTAGATAACACTTACATGCAAAATACTTAGTAAAAATCACAAAAACACTCCCTTTGTGCTCTACACATGCCACGGCTCAACCCCCCCCCTCTAAGCAATCCATACAAAATTTTCTACAACCTATACACATCCATCCTAAGATATTCTAAGGTGTTTCCAAGCATTGGATTACCTTTTTCAAGTATTAATCAAGAAAAGTGAAACTAGGGTTTTATCTTGGAAAGCTAGGGTTTTCATTGTGCAAGCTTTGGTTTTGAGTCTAAACACGGGTTTAGCACTTATTTCTCATCACATACATCCTTCCTAAGGTCTTCTTAATACCTTCATACTTTTATTTATCATGATTTTATGTGTTACATGTTCTTTATGGCTAAATCACCACTTAGGACTTTTTAATATGTAAAATGAGTTATCACTTATGTTTATGAATTTACACATTTTTCTTATGTCATATTGTTATATATATCATGGAAAAATGGATTAATAAGTATGTTGACATGTTGTTTAAGTATAAACATGATTTTGTATAAATTAGGGTTTTAAGGTTTACTTAAGAAGGTTATGATTAAAAGTATACATAAATGTTATAAAGGGCTATTTTAAATTCGTGTTTCATACAGTAGGTTTGACATTATATAAAAATAATACGCCTTATGACGATTCCAAAATGGTAAGAAACTTGAAAAACCGATTTATAACGAAAAAGATACGATAAAAATACGATTTATGTTATTACCGGGTTTATAAAACTATTTTTATAAAAATAACTATTCATTACAGAAAGTTATATTTTTAAAACATCAAATATATGATATAACTTTTAAAATACGACATTTACGAGAGTTTTACGCTAATTAAAACGTAAAAACGGGTTTATAGCTGTTGTGAACAGTAAAATTACTATTCACAACAGAAAGTTGATGTTAGCCGTGTTTTTATTAAAGTGATGGTCATTAAATATTCCCGAGCCTTGTATAAGTAAATCGTAGTTTACGGGAATT
>BQNB010032873.1:0-52815 GCA_026074375.1 Tanacetum coccineum
CAAAAAGTTAAATGTTATCCTCTCTATCATTTGTGTAGAGTTGGGTAACGGGCTGGGTTGGGAAACATGTTGGTTTGAGTAGCACGTCAAAACAGGTTCGGGTTGGAATGATAACCTTTTGGTACCGATCAAAATGGGTCAGACAAGACATGTATACACTTTTTATCTATTTATTCCATGTTTTTGAATCAAGTGACTTAGGAAGTTTAATGCAGTAACAGTACACTTTGGGGAGAAATTCATCCCATTTGACTTGTTACTTCCTGTTAGCTTACTTTTTTATCTGATCCATTCGACCACAGTCGCCACACCCATGTCTAATACGTGCTCATTTGCTATAGTCTCCTCACAACAGGGCTAGGTGTGCAATGTTCTTGAAGATTTGTCTTGATCAGCCAGATCAACTATAACACCTCGTGTTTTAGGGTCATTTACGACGTCAATAAATTCACTATGTATTTTTAGTATTGTACGTGTTAGGTCTTGTTTATCTTGAATCATACATATTGTTCATGAAAGCTTAGAGAGAATAGTAGAGGAGGGCAAGTATTCAAAATACAAATGTTATTAAAATGGAGGGAAAGGGAAAATGTTTATTATAAGGCATCACCTTCTAATGATGATTAGAAGGGGTATTTATAGGAGAAGGAAGGAGGCTTCCCTTTCTTTATTTTTCACTTTTAGTCCCTATTCTTTGGCGATTATGCTATTTCTTACTTTTAGCATAATATACCTTATTACAAACTACTTTATTCTAAACAAAATAAAGACTTATGACTAAATATAATTAAACCACATAATCTACACTTTTTATTAACCTAACAAGAAGAACAATGAAACAGTAAAAATAAGATCTTTACTAAACTTTCAATATATTGAATACTATTTTGAGTTACAAAATAGCTATGAATACTAACTATGATTGTTATGCAAACTATGAACACTAATATGAAAAATGATATCTAGATCTATGCCTTAGGGTTCCTTTTATACACCAAGGAAACCCTAATGGGCTTACAAAACACGTCAAGTGATCATGCATATCTATTCCTAATATGACTCATGCATATTACTTTAGCAGTACTAACTATATAACAAACAGTACTAACTAACAGTACTAATAAACTAGCACTACTAATAATTTGTATTGGCAGTACTAACTATGCTTGACAGTACTAAGTCTTCTCATGGCAGTACTAAGTTGAACTAGCAGTACAAAGTTGTAAAAGCCCTTAATTCCCAACAATCATCCCCTAAACTTGTGATTGTCATTCAAATCTACAATTTTCTCTGAATTAAACCATCTGTACTGAGAGGATGCTTCCAAACACTTTACTATCTTGATCTGTTTGCTAATATAAAGATTTTCCTTAAAAGCTAATCTGCCATTACTGAATATTCATCCACTTGCACCTTGTTAATCAGCATCAAAGTCATAAGTGCACTTATCAATAGATAATCTTTCTCAACCAGCATGAAAATATCATGTCCTCTCTCTGTAGACACATAATGAACAACACATGTATCATATAACCTTCATTTCAAATGATCATGTATATACCTTTGAAGCTTCTATAGAATATCATCATCATATGGTTTAAACAACCTCTTCAACTCTACCCAAAGTTCTCTTTCTTTATCTTCAGAAGGTTCTGTTGAGTTGAATCTTTCATGAACTAGACTCCATAGTTTGACTAGATCATCCCTGTCTATTTTTTTAGCATATATTCAAAAATCTTATATGCCTCTGTGTGATTACCTACTCTGATGATCTTCCAATACATTTTTGAGTCATCAGTGTAAACTTCCTAGTCAATGATTGGGTATTTAGTTTGTAGGGCTTCAACATTCATCCCTTCTTCTGTAACTATGATCGTTAGCTGTTGTAGTTGTTCTTGAGACAGATCATCTTTTGATTCTTCAGCTGGTTCTGAGCCTTCTCCTATCTTTTGTCTCTTTAAACTTTCTTGATTAAGTTCTTGTTCAGCATCTATTTTTGAGCTTCCAGCTACAACTTTGGGAACTGTATCATCACTCTCCATTGGAGTAAAAGTATTTACCCTCTTCATTGTGGGCTCAAATAACTCCTTAACTTCATCAAAGAAAGTTTCTTCAATTGTTGTAGAGTATGACTTCCCATATTCTTGATATAATTACACATGTAAGTCCTTTGTTGAGCTTGAGTCATGGGCTTGTTCCTTCTTTGTTCAGCTCTTTGTTGGGTAAATTTTCTCTTACATTCATTTATAAGCTCTACAAGTAATCTTGCCTTGTCAGCTTCAGAGTATCTTTCTCTTTCTTGTGCTTGTAACCTATATTCTAACTCTTCATCAGCTTCAATTTGAGCTTGTATGTTATCCCATTCTATAGCATTGAAAGTGCTAGCTTCTTCGTGAACTATGGCTATCATTTTCCTTTCTTCTTCATCAAGTTGTTCTTGCAATATCAGAGATTCTTCCAACCCAAGTCTTTCTTTCTCTAGTTGCAAATTTGTCTTCTTCTGAACAGGTTTAGCTTCTTTCATAATAGCTTTTCCTTTATCTTTTCTTTTTGATGCACATCTTCTAATATACACTAAACTTTCAACAGAAGTTTTAACTTCAGGGCTAAAGTACTAACTTCTGAACCAGCAGTACTAACTGGTACATTAGCAGTGTTAATATCTGGCTCAGCGGTATAATCTTCTTCAGGAGTAATAAACTCAAAATCAGATTCCTCAAAATCATGCTCATGCCTCCCCTGAGTCTGTGCACTCATATGTACTAGTGTAATTCCCTCATCTTCATCAATCTGAGCAATCTTCCTCTCCTGTTTGGAAGGATCCTCTAACTCATCTTCATCTTCTGAAACAACAAGTATAACCCTTCTTCTATCTTTGCTTGACTTTACTTTGTGCTCCAACTTCCTCACTTTCATGATAAGCTTAGTATAAATAGCACCATATGTCAGTTTGGTCTGCTTTAAGTCGGATTCCAAAGTCTCCACTTTCTTGGATAATATGGTATAAAGAATCGTCAATTCATTAAGTGTCATACTGCCCTTATCACTTCCAAGTGAGTGAACTCTTAGGAGAGGTGAATCATGAGGCATGGTAGCAGCTTCTTCAGCAACATGGGTTGTTCGCATAAAGGGTGGTGAAGTTGGTGGTTGTGAGGTAGATGGAGCATTGATGGGTGTGTGATGGGACTCAACTGGGATTGTTGATCCTTCACCTTATAAAATCTGACCCTGAACAAGCATTGTTTGAAACAATGGAGTGTCCACCCTAGTATATCCCTTGGAAGCTCTTTTCATATTGCTAAACAGTTTTTATGTAAGGGTAGGAGCCATATAAAGTCTTTTATAAGGTAGAAGAAATCTCTTGTGCTTGTTCAACAAGATTTGTATAAATATTGGATACGTCAAAATTTTTGTCTTACTATCTAAGTTTTTCACCATGGCATCAAAAATCAATTTGGAAAAATTAAAGGTTCTGTTTGTGGCTAAGCAAATGATAGCAGTTGCTATATTGCTACTAAATTGTTCCCAAGCAGTTTTCTTAGAACTTAAGCAGTGAAGGGTGGTATGAATCAAAAATTTCCACTGAGAGGAAAAGTGTCCCTTTTGAAAAGTTAAGTTACCAGAATTACACACATACCCCATTAGAGCAAGTTGCTCAAAAATTTCTGAAGTAGGCAAAGTACTAATACTATGAGAATCTTATAACTTGAGATGTCTTCTAATAGATGTCTCAGAAACAACCTTGACTTTCCCATCTATTGTAATAGTGATTTCCATGTCTCCATTCTCAAGTGTGCTTGCAGAAGCAGTTTGCCAAAACTGTTCTATAAGAGAGACATAGATAGTTGCACTTTCAGTGACGGCATACCTAATGTGACTTGTAGGGAGAAAATTAATTATATGATGAAATCCTTCACTTCCTTCTGACTTATGTAAGTAGGCAACCATGTTGTACTTGTCGCATAAATCCAAATTCGCCATTTGATGGAGAAAAGTTAGATTAGGATTCTGGGATATGTTCGTATATGAGAGTGTGTGAGCTTGGCAAAGTTAATTGAGATTATGCAGAGAGCACTTAGGGTTTTGATTTGACCGACTGAATGAAATTTGTTCTTATCTTGAAGAAAGCTTATGATTTTATAGAAAGATCATGAATTCTCCAAATTTGTCAAACCTATAAACGAAGTTGTTGGCGGAAATTTCCCAACGGCTATATTTAATTATGGAAATTCTGTTATGCCTCAAACAGTACTAATGGTCACCCACCAGTACTAATTTTAGCCTAACAGTACTAACCTTAAGTCCAGCCGTATTAACTTTACCCAGCAGTATTAAGATATTCCTGGCAGTACTAACTTAATACTGGCAGTGTTAAGTTTATGCCTAGCAGTATCAACTCCAATTCTGTACCAACAAGCATTGCCATCATAAATTTAGATTCTTATAGTCTCTCTTTCTGTTTTTTAGCTTACTAAATCTCTCATTTCTTTTTTCTCACCAATTCATTCTTTCTGTTTTTATCACACAACTCTCTTTCTATTTTTTAGCTCACTATATCTCTTTTTTCTTTTTCTCACCAATTCAGACAGTTTTGTACAATGTTCCATCAATTCTATTAGTTTCATGATGTCCTCCCAACTTCCAAGTGTGTTAACTCTTGAGAGAGGTGGATCATTAGACTATTTAGATGCATCCTTAAACCTAATTTAAACTTCTGCACCCCCCAATTTGGTATCTTGGCACCTGAGACCACTACCTGAATTAGTTCCCCGAGGAAAAGATTCATTAAGTGCTGCCATGGATTGGGTCCTATTTATGTTACCATTGTCCTACTATGCTTCTAAGCTAGAAGCAGTAGTGGCAGCCCTTTCCATTCTGTCTTCCCACTCCTTATAGATAGTCTCATCTGCAACAAGGTGAATAGGTCCACTAGACTGAGATATCTTAGTGGTCCTTTTGGCTTTCCTAGGTTTTTGAGTCTTTTGAAGTGGATATGATTATAAAACAGTGATTGGTTCTTCATTAGAGAGTTGAGAAAATGTAAATGTGTGTTAGGGATCAGTGAGTTGTCCCCATAAATGATGCATAGGCCAAAAATAACTTGATTGCTTCAATCCTAGCAACTGGAGCAAAAACCTCATCATAATCAATTCCTTCTTATTGGGTATAACCTTGTGCAACCAGTCTTGCTTTGTTTCTAACTACAATTCCTCTCTCATATTTCTTGTTTCTATACACCCACTTAGTTCCAATAGCCCTCTTGCCTTTTGGAAGATCCACCAGAGTCCAAACCTTTTGAAGTTTAAATTGCAGAAGCTCCTCTTGCATTGCTTCTATCTAGCTTGGATCTGTCAAGGCTTGTATTACCTTTTTGGGTTCTATTTGTGAGAGAAAACAAGCAAATAAGCAGTTTTGATAATCTTTGTGATTTGTTCTCCTCTGCCTTTTGATGTAAGCGACCATAGCATGTTCTTCAGTAATCTTGGTCATCCTCCTTATTTGAGTAGCTGAATTTATATCTCCAATGATCTGGTCTTTAGGATGATCCTTGTGAATTCTGGTTGTGGGAATAGGACTGACATTCATGGTTGTTACCAAGTTGTTGAGGTCAGCTTCTGCACCCACTTCTTCTCTATCATCATATGCATCATCAAATATGCCTGTTGCTTCCAAAGATTGCATACTTAGATCATTAGGAATAGGACTAGCAGTATTAATATTTGAGCTACTAGTATTAATATTTTCACTGGCAGTATTAATACTTGACCCAACAGTATTAACATCTTGAGTACTGCTATCAATCCTTTCTTGATCATCAGCATTATAAAAACCTTGTCCATCAGCACTAACAGATGGATTAACAGTATAAACTCTGTTAGTGTTGTTAGCATAACCTTCTTTTTCTTGAACAAGCAAATTATCTAATTTAACTCTGAAATCTTGCACATGTTGGTCATCTTCTTTATTTGAAGCTCCTTCTTTCTTTTCTTGACCATTTCTTTCACTTAAATCATCATTTCCTTTTCCTGGTACCTCATCAACATTCTTATTATCTGTGCTCCGAGAACTTAAAGAGAGTGGAGAATTAGAAAGCATAAGTGGTAGCAGTATGTATTCATGATCAGATGTTTTCTCCTGTCCAGCTTGCCCTGCATTAACATTTGTCTCTATACCTGCATCACTATTAGTTTTATTTTTTGCAGTAACTGGCTCATAATTCATAGATTTTGTTAGTGAATCAATATCAAAGAGCCATTATGGACCACTCCCTGCAACATTGGATTTGCTTTCAAGAAAGTTTATGTGTAGATTCTCCTCTACCTTCCTAGTTTTAGTGTTAAATACCCTAAAAGCCTTGCTATTTATAGAGTATCCAACCAGGAACCCCTCATCAGCCTTCCCATCAAATTTGCCTAGGGGATCTAAGGTATTAAGAATAGTCACAGGACACCCAAAAGGTCTCATAAAGCTTATACTAGGTGGTCTACCAAGTAATAGTTCATAAGGTGTCTTGTTGTGAGGCTTGTCACTAGAACCCTATTCTGAACATAACAAGCAGTATTAACTGCTTTAGCCCAAAATGTAGTATGTAATAATGAATCAGCTAGCATAGTCCTAGCTGCCTCTATTAGTGTCCTATTCTTTCTTTCAGCAACTCCATTTTGTTGTGGAGTTTTGGCAACACTAAACTCCCTCTTAATCCCTTTCATCCCACAGAACTGATTCATGTCATTATTCTTAAACTTAGTTCCATTGTCACATCTGATGATTATAACCTTATGATTTATTTAGTTTTTTATGCCAGTTATAAAAGTTTTAAGGATCCCACTAGTCTCATCCTTATTGGCCAAAAAGAAAACCCAACTAAACCTACTATAGTCATCAATGACAAAAAGGCAATATATCTTGTGATTGACACTCCTTACAAATGTTGGCCCAAATAAGTTCATATGCAACATTTATAAGGGATGGCTGATAGAACTTACAAGCTTGGTCTTACAAGAGGCTTTATGTTGCTTTCCCTTCTGACAAGCAACACAAGTATGGTCATTTTCAAAAAACTTTAAAGGTAAGCCTCTAACAAGGTTTCCCCTCACAAGTTTGTTCATAGTTTTAAAGTTTATATGACCAAGCCTCCTATGCCATATATTAGACTCATATATTATAGCCTTTGCAATTAAACAAGTCAAACCTCCTGAAGGAACAACATTCTTTAGATCAAAACTATACATGTTGTTATGTCTGGGAACTTTAAGCAAGACTTGACTTTCATCAAGTAGCTTAAATTCAGGAGATAAAACAAGACATTCAGTCTCAGTGAAAAGAACATTATTTTTTTGTCACACATTTGTGAGACCGAGAAAAGATTAAACTTAAGTTCCTTTACAAAGTATACATCTTCAAAGTCTAATTTCCCAGTCCTAATTTTACTTTTTCCAGTAATTTTACCTCCTTTAGGACTTCCTGTAAATGCAACAAATCCATCATTAATATCTTGATAATCTGTAAGGTAGGACTTGTTCCCAGTCATATGCCTAGAGCATCCACTATCAAAAATCCCTTGATCCTGTAAAGCATATTGTGGATTACCCTGCACTTAAAATAATAGAATTAGTTTCTCTTGGGGACCCAAGCCATCCCTGACTTGAGTCTGCCTTGAGGATCAACATAGTCAAATATTTTAAGCATTTATGATCCACTGTCTTGAGGGCATGTAGTTCCTAGTGTAGGGAGGGGTAATTGCATGAAACCCTTCACCTGTTTTGAATCTATCATTTACTGGACTATCATCCACATTACTTTCTCTACTGTTAAACACACTATGAACCACTTCACTCTCATTCATTTGACTATCATAACCAAGACCAGCTTTGTGTTTAGCACTTATTTGACTATTTATCAGTTTAGTTAGATTCTTTGATGATTCTTCAAGTTTTTCCAGTTTACGTTTCCAATCATCTTTCTCTTTTAAAGCTTCTTTTAACTGATTTTTAAGGTCTTTGATAGAAATATCTTTCACTTGGACATCATACTTTAAAAATGCAATGTCTTCCTCATAAACAGCTTCATTCTTTTCATGAACAACTATCCTAGCTTCTAATGATTCTAATCCCATTTGATAACCTATAATTTCTAGATTAGATTTATTAAGAGCTTCACGCTGTTGATCATACTATTTTTGAAGAGTTTCATATGATTTTAAGCAATCTTTAGAGACATTCTTTAGACAATTTGTACCTCCAGTATTTAGAGCTTGATAACTGGATTAACCTGAAGAGAATGGGCCATTAGAGCAAAGTCTGTGGGTCCTTCTCAGCCTGAAAGCTCCAATCATAACACACAATCCCTTCTTTGAACAACCAAGGATTTGCAGGAGTCTCTACTGGTCAATCCTTCTTGGAGCATCTCCATTTTCTATTCCCCTGAGTACCTTGGTGCCTTCCATTCTCTAGCAAAGTGACCTCACCAGTGGCAGTTGTAACATACCGAACCTTTTTCTATCAAATCCAACAGGTTTTTCTTTGCCATTGAAATTCAAATTCCTTCCTGTCTTCTTTAAAAATTCTCTTCAACCTCATGGTAAGCATGGACACCTACCATTTGAGATCATCGTCTTCAAGATTATCAGTATCAATCTGCTCCAGATCTCATTTCCCAATGTAGATATTATTATGATTTGACAAAGACGGAAAACCATGACAACTCAGCAAAAGGATGAAAGAAGAGAGTCTTATCCTTTTGACCCTAGCCTGTAGGAACATCATGAGCAGTATTAACTGCATTCTGTAGTACTACAAGTATATCTGAAGATACAAAAGCAACATACTGAGATTTGAGCTTGAGCTGATTGGCTTTTTAATCTCATGCTTTCATACACCATTCAGTTGTTGTACAAATCGTCCCAAGCTCAACTAATCTAGATCCACCGCTTTGTTACGCAGAACAAGGCAATCTGTTCTAGATCTTATGGTGAGACATTCTTAGAAACTTATGTTTGCATCTTCCTGGGAGATAACTTCACCATGAATTTTCCAATTGGCAGAAGAGTTTCTAAAAACCTAACATAAGGTTTAAAATCCAGTCCTTTAATTTTGATGCAGTAAAATTCTCATATTGCTACGCTGCTTCAGAATGGTTGATTTTTACATATTCATTGATTCTTTGGTTGCCTTCCAAATCTGCCTTGATGCTTCCCCATAAGGTCTTTGTTTGCATGCCTTGATTTCCATAAACTTCAATAGGTGCTTATAAGGAATGGCCAAACAACAAGTGCTTTTTTGCTATTCAATCATTCTTTCTTTGCTACATTTGTTAGGCACGGTTTGGAGGAATGAGACCTTCCAATACTACTTGATGCAATACATTGCATCATCACCCATCGATAATAACCTCCCAAGAGAATAATCATGTGTGCGTAAGATATTGCTCCATTCTCATGCTCCATACATTCCATAGTCATCCAATTTAGAAGTATAGGAAGTTTTAGGTGCAGACAACAGTTTGGGTAGTTTCTGACGTGTGATTCATCTTGCTTCTTTGATTATGAGACTGTGTAGATATAGTGTTCTTCTTATTCAGAGTTTCTCAACAAGCTCTGATATCACTTATTGATCCCTTCTTGACAGATCTTACTTAGCTTGTTAAAGCTTAGTTATATTGGATAGATCCAAGACAACTATAGTAGAAACTAAGATTGAAAATATCACAAACTATGCGGAATCTAGTTTGCAATACTAAGAAGAACAATGAAACAGTAAAAACAAGATATTTACTAAACTTTAAATATATTGAATACTATTTTGAGTTACAAAATAGCTATGAATACTAACTATGATTGTTATGCAAACTATGAATACTAATATGAAAACTGATATCTAAATCTATGCCTTAGGGTTCCTTTTATACACCAAGGAAACCCTAATGGGCTTACAAAACGCGTCAAGTGATCATGCATATCTATTCCTAATATAACTCATGCATATCACTTTAGCAGTACTAACTATATAACAAACCGTACTAACTAATAATACTAATAAACTAGCAGTACTAACAATTTGTACTGGTAGTACTAACTAAGCTTGATAATACTACGTCTTCTCATGACAGTACTAAGTTGAACCAGCAGTACAAAGTTGTAAAAGCCCTTAATTCCCAACAGTAAATTCACCTTCCCTGCCGATTTTGTTATTCTCGAAATGCAGGAGGATAGCAAAGTTCCTCTCATTTTGGGGTGACCCTTTCTTCACACTACTGATGCAGTAATTCGAGTTAAACAGAAACAACTTAATCTTGGAGTTGAAACTGAATGAATGATCTTTAATATTGACTCTGCCATTAAACACTCTTATTCAAATGATGATACCTATTTTAGTATCGATGTTATCGATAAAATCTTAGAAGAAGATTTTGATGCTCTTCTAGACGAAGGAATCAAAATCCTCTATTCCATCGAAGGAACTGTTCTCGAGGAAGAAATCTTTTCTGAATTTGATAAATTCATAGCAATGGTTTCAAATGAAAACTATGACTCTGAGTCTGATGAAGAAGAAGTGAAATTTGAAAAAATCACCATCAACACGAAACATAAAATCAAAACATCTATCGAAGAACCTTCTACGGATCTCAAACTCAAACCACTTCCTTATAACTTGGAATATGTATTTTTAGAAGAACCATCTTTTCTTCCTGTAATCACATCATCTCAACTTTCTGTTCAAAGCAAAAGCAAACTTGTATTTGTCCTTAAAAAACATAAGGAAGCATTTGCCTGGAAAATAACAGATATTCCTGTTATCTGCCCATCATTCTGCAAGCATAAAATAAAACTTCTGGATGACAAAAAACCGGTTGTCCAAAAACAAAGAAGGTTAAATCCAAATATGCAAGAAGTTGTTAAGAAAGAAATCATGAAACTCTTAGATACTGGTATTATTTATCTAATTACCGATAATCCTTGGGTTAGTCCTATTCACTGTAAACCAAAGAAAGGTGGTATTACAGTAGCCACAAACAAAAATGATGAACTTTTGCCAACAAGAACCGTTACGAGTTGGCGAGTATGCATCGATTATAGTAAATTCAATGAAGCAAACGCAAAAGATCATTTTCCTTTGCCGTGTATGGATCAAATGTTGGAAAGACTTGCAGGAAATAAATATTTTTGTTTCCTCGATGGTTTTTCAGATATTTCCAAATTCCTATCGATCCTATGGACCAAGAAAAAACAACATTCACATGTCCCTTTGGTACATACGCTTATAGGAGAATGCCTTTTGGATTATGTAATGCTTCAGCTACATTTCAAAGGTACATGTTGGGAATTTTGAGTTACTACTGCTGGTGATAATTTACTACTGTTGGTTCAGAGTTGATGCTGCTACTAAAGATTAAAGAAAATAGACTAAGTAGTTAGTACTGTTAGTTATATTAGTTAGTACTGCCAGTATAGTTATGTTGGAATCTAAAAAATCACTTCACTTCATATCATGAACAAGAAAATTAAGCTAGGATGATGAGAAGACTTGTAGAGAGAGAAACTAGTAAGAGAAACTTAAGAGAGAAAAAGTGGAGGTTGATTAACTTGTGAAAATACAAAATGAAACCAACAACCTCACCTTCCTTGGTGATGTGTATTTATACCTAAACTAAAAGGCTTGCATGCCTTTAGTATTTCTATGGGCCGGGCTCGGGATTACTTGGGCTTTCGCCCGATACACATGACCGGTTAGATTACATATAAGAGCCCGTTTACTCGTCTAGCCTATTACAACGTATATTAATTAATGACTGAGACCTAATATAATTAAAGAACGAACTTCCATTGTTCGACTCAATATTTTGAGGCTAACAATCTCCCCCGAAGTGAGTTCATTGTGACACTCCTCCGTGAGATCAATGAGATTGCTTTTGTCGTTAAGCTCTTGTGATCTTTGTCTCTGTCTACGTTGTAGGCTTGTTCCTTCATGCTATATGATCTTTGATCTTGAGCTTGTCATAGTCTTTCGACTTCGTCTTTACGTCTGAGATCTTTAAATCTTTATCCTTCCGTCTTGATCGTCTTTGCCACCTTGTGATCTGTAGTATAACCAAACATCTCATACTTTGCATCATCTTGAAAGCTTGATAAACAATCCCCTGATAGACTTGATTCTTTGAGGAAGATCTTTTATATATCAGAAGTTTGAGCGGAATTCTTTTCTTTAATTCTTGAGCTTTCATGATTCCTTGAATCTCGATGCTTATATTATGTCTTTGTAGTTTGACATAAACAGGTGTTAATGAAAAATCCTAGACTTTAGCTGGAATAAGGCATCACCATCTCCATCTATATGTATCCTTAAATAAAACAGTTATGCAATAAAGCGTGTGACGATTATGCTTTGTTATTCGTCCGGATTTGGTTAGATAACCTTTGGTTTCTGTATGGGGGGGGGGGGGGGGGGGGGGGGGGTGGGGGGGGGGGGGGGGGGGGGGGGAGGGGGGGGGGGGGGGGGGAGGGGGGAGTGAGGGGGGGGGGGGGGGGGGGGGGGGGGGGGGGGGGGGGGGGGGGGGGGGGGGGGGGGGGGGGGGGGGGGGGGGGGGGGGGGGGGGGGGGGGGTGGGGGTGGGGGGGGGGGGGGGGGGGGGGGGGCGGGGGGGGGGGACTGTTATCAACCCAGTATAAATATTGTACCCGTAATTGTAGATTCAAAGAATCTCCTTGACAGGGTTTCCAGCTCAAAGCGTAGGATCTTCTAACACAGATGTATTAGATTTACCATGCTTGCTAGTTCTCATTACCGGAACGTCTCAAAGCAGACAACACGGTAAGAGTGAATCAGATAGTTACCATCTTTCTGATTAAGCCGTCAATTCATTTCCTGGAACAAGTTTGATTCACATTGAATCGCACCATCGTTTCTTTCCAGTTGACACAAGTTTGATTCATATTGAATCTCGCAAGTCACCTACCAAGAGCTTGTTTGATGCTGGCTCAAGCAGGATTTCCATCTTCATTGTGAGTACATAAGTATCACTCGGATGTTCTGGCATAATCACAAGGATAATGCGTAGAACTCTTATTAACAGCTTGTGAACTAATTGGTGTTCAACAGGTGTTAGAAATGGAATGTGTCCTAATGAGATTTATTTATGGATCTTTTGGCTCTAACTCGATTAATTCATTTTGTTTTAGTAATCGGAGGCTAGAGCAGACTACCACCTATTTAATATCAACTAACTCAGAGTGAGAAAGTCAATAGAAGTCGTGTGTATCTCCGTGACAAATGAGGCAAGTTTCTGTTGAGAGAAACCCGAATTGATGGAGAGGGTTGTGCATTGCATCACTGGGTCCATAATGTCGTCTTTAATGTCAGCAATCAACATTGTGATTCTGACAGCATATGTATTGACCTGGTTTCTGCCTAAGTTGTGTGGAGGGCTTCTTTCTTTTGACCCTTTATCCATACATTTCTTTTTAATTCTTCAACCCCTTTAATGCTTACCAAGACATCATTACTAACACCTTGTTGTGATTGTTCCAGTGTTAGCTCAATCTTAGTCGGCATTATTCCCTTAAACACATTCATCTCCAATCATACCTAAGGACTGCTATTTCTAACTATGGAGTGTTCTTAGGTATATCCCTTTGGTTCTGGTTGGATCATAGGACAAATACGTAACCTTACTATAACACTCTGTGTTTTCAAGACATTGACGACGTCGATAAATATACTATTTATTTTTAGCGTTGTACGCGTTTGCTTGTGATTTCATGAATTAAGTTTAAATCGCGTAAGCTAAAATTTAGCGTTTAATGTAAACGGGCATCAAACAATTAAATGTTTACATCAAACAAGGGTTAAGTAATTATTTTGAGGATAATTATTAACTTTGTTCATTTTATTTTTATCGGATACGTAAAGTGTATACGTTTCGCGATAAATTGCGTTTAGGCACTCCCGGAACCACAAAAACTTTTCTACGCTTCAACAAATACCCACATTTATACCCAATACATAAAATTTACTCAAATATACCATGTATAGCTCTATTATGCCGAAATTCTTGCAAGGGATACAAAGTTATACAAGAAAAATAAGAAAACTCTTCCACTTTGGTCAATGTACATCATAACTCATTAATGTCTAACCATACCTTGTCTCTTTGACCCAAAGACTAAAGACCATGACCATAGACCATCCCTAGGACCTTACCATGTTCCCTTGACCAAGACTTCTCTTATATACATGCAAGTAACTAGCTAGTAACACATAGAGAACAAAAGACTTAGTAAAATTTTCACAAAAACCCTCTTTTGGTCCCCTAGAGCTCACGGCTCAAAACCAATCCCCACTCAAACCCATATCAATTTTTCTACAACCCATACACACCTATACACATCTATTATAAGACATTCTAAGGTATTTCCAAGCATTGGCTAAGCATTTCCAAGTATTAAGCAAGTGAAAGAAAGCTAGGGTTTTTATTAAGGAAAGCTAGGGTTTCTTTGTGCAAGCTTGGATTTTAGGGCTAAACAAGGGTTTAGCATTTGTTTGTCACCATCATCATTCATCATAAGGTCTACTTTAAACCTTGATGATGTTCTTACAATTTTCATCTATATGCTTATGATAATTCTTTATAGCTTAAATCACCAATTAGGATTTTATCATGAAAATAAGATTTCTACTTGAAATGATCACATGGATTACTTTTATATATGTTGTGTTATTACATATATCATGTTAAAAAGGATGATAAAATATTGTATCATGTAGTTTTGGTGTAAACATGATTATGGGTTAATTAGGGTTTACAATAGCTTCATAATATGTTACAAGTGAAAGAAATACTAATGACATGTTGAGGTTAATTATGGACTTATATTGATGTTATATGATCATTAAAATGAGGTTATATCAAGATAAGAAAATTTGTACACTTATGGTTTTTATGGAAAATGGCTATATATGAACTTATAATAAAAGGGATTATTTATGAAAGTTATAAACTATAAAGTATAATGATGGACTTGTGAAGTTGGACAAGAGGACAACTATGGACAATGGACACTTAATATGGTATATAAGACTTGTGGTAAAATACAAAAGTGATAAAGTATAAAGAAAAGGTTAAAAATGGATTCAACAAGCTCAACCAAACATTCTGCCCAAAATTCGAAATAAAACATATTTAATTTATATTTTTATAAGATAACACATTTCACGACGATTCCGAAAAGGTAAGAAAGTTGTCAAACGGATTAATAACGAAAAAGTTACGTTAAAAAAACGAGTTATACGTTAATAAACGGAGTCGTAAATGAATTTTTTTAAAAATTGTATAAAAAGCAAGTGTGGATATTTTTAACAAATAACACATATTTTTAGGATTCCAAAATGATAAGAATCGTAATTTTTCAATTAATAACGAACGAGTTATGAATTTTGCGAGTTTATGATAATTAATACTTTTATAAAACTATTTTTATAAAAGTTACTGTTCATGACAGAAAGTTATATTTTTGTAAACCTCATAAATTGATAGAATTTTCATTAACGAGAACGTGCTCGAAAGAATCGTTAAAAACGGAGCTATAACGAATAAAATACGACGTTTACGGATTTTACGACAATTAAATCGATAAAAATATATATAAGGTCTATTGTGAACAGTAATTTTTACTGCTCACCAGTAGGTCCGAAATTTCGAAAATGTCAATTTATGATAACCCGTCTTAATACGAAAAGATGGGCATAAAAAACGCGAGAATCGGGCTTAAAACGCGAAAGTTACGCCAGTTTTACTAAAACGGTAATTATAAACGTTTTTACCTATTAAACACAATTTTTCCAAAACAATTAGATGGTGATTAGCTATATAGAATTATGCATGGTAGTAGTTAACAATGTGAATAGTACTTATACGACCTTAATTTAATTAGGTTGCATTTGATCATTTCGCGTGGCGCATTATTTGTGATATACTTGGCATTACTCACTCAAGGTGAGTTCATAACCCCACGTTTTACATGCTTTTGTTTTACAAAGTTTTTGGGGTGAGAAACATGCAATGTTTTACAACTGGACACAAGTGGTTAAGTTTCACACTATGATTACGTGTTGCCTAAGTAGCGATAACCCTTATATGAGCCCATTATCATGAACTGTTAATTGCGGGATTGTGAGCACGGATGTTATTAATAGATCTATTGGGTAAACCCCATTCGGGTGATTAAGCTATCACCATGTAGAACGAAAGTATTAACCATGTACGGAACAAGAGGATCGTTGCGGGTTAGAACATCACCACGGGGCTAAAAGTAGCCTTTAATTTGGCCATCATACACTGTCAAGCTCAGTGTCATGAGCTTCTAGAGCAAGTAATTACTTTTATATGTTGTCTGATTTGTTGCATTTATCATACACTTGGGAGATCTTGTGGTTCCTACAATATATGATTTATCAAACCATGAATCACCAACATTTATTGTTGAGGTTTTAATAAGCAATGTTTTTCGGGGATCAATAAGCAAAGGTTTGCGAGTGGATACATTTGGTTGGTTTCTGATTTTGGATGTTCATTCTTGCATTAAAGATTTTGTCGCATTTCATTTTGTAATTTGTTACTGGGCTCTGAAAATCTTTGTATTTGATCAAAGTGGAACAAGTTAAGCTCGAGCTTATGTAACAAGTACTTTGTTAAATCCAATGGTCGTTTTCACAACGACCTTTTGGTTTCGTTTCTATATTATATCTTGTGTTGTTTTGATCTATGAAGTAACACGGCCCCGGACCTTAATTCCGCTGCGACACCAATTTGGGGGGGTTAACAGGATTGGTTATTTTCAGAGCCAAGGTTATAGATAACCAGGTCAAATGTTTTTGCTGGACTATAACCGTTTTCAAACAACGAATTCATACAACGTGGTTGTACACGGGACATACATATGTGCATACATTCATGCATACACTACTTGATGCATTAGTTAGTTTTACTAGATGCTTACATGATGCATATACGTGTTCATATTATAGTACGTACATTACTATGAGGGTATATTGTATATATACAAAGATGAGTTTGCATTCTTTTGCATAACTCTACAATTATTTATATAAGGGTTATTTATATAAATAGGGGAGCATTTCTTTAGGCAAGGTAGCACTATAAGCTCGTAGGTCCTAAGCGCTACCTAAACATTAAGCTATCGAATATGATACCTTACCATCATTCATTTATGCCATGAGTGCATATTCATATTTACCATACCGGTCTTATATAATATATTTATATAAGTTAAGTTTTACTCGTTGCAAGCAGTCATGTTTTCTTCATCGACGGTTACCTACACGTCTGTCTATATTAATTCCGAGCCATGGATATTCCAATGAGCTTCTGATGAGGAGCTAGAGGAACCAATGGAGGATCAGCCTCTACCTGCTGATGCCTCATCTACAGCCCTATCACCGGGCTACATTGCTGACTTCGATTCGGAGGAGGATGAGGAGGACCCTGAGGAGGATCCTGCTGACTATCCTGCCGATGGAGGAGACAATTATGATAATGAGTCATCTGATGATGACGATGATGATGATGATGTTGAGAAGGATGAGAAGGACAAGGAGGAGGAGCACCTAGCTCTGGCCGACCCTTCTGCTGTACCTACAGATGATCCTGTCCCCTCAAGCTGAGAATACAAAGGCATTTAAGACTAATAAGTCTGCTTCTACACAGTCTACCTCTCCGCACCACATCATCTTTTTTACTGAAACCAAATCATGTGCGGTACGGATGTCTATTTAACACCATACTCCACGATCACCATCTGCTGAGGCATGCATTACCGAGTTTGCTCTGCTAGCACTAGGAAGGAACAGTCACCTCATCGTCACCACCACCAGAGAATGTTAAGTCACTTAAAGATAACATAAGAGTCTAGCATCTAGAATCTTGAGAGGCACCCTGGCCATAGAACAAAATAGATTTATCAGTGTAGCTTGTTTTGTATTGTATCCTACTAAACTTGAGTAATACTCAGTTGGTAGTGTTAATAAAAAGCTTGTACTCTTTTACTCATGTAAAACGATGTATTAAGTATTAACCTACGATGTTGGTTATGATCATGCTACTATATGATGGGGATTTATTTATGCCATGGTTGCTATTATCTTATATCTCTGCATAACATGGTCTCACCTTACATATATGTTAGGATCACGGAGTGTCATGATTTTCCTTTGGATGAAACTTCATATACATTTTGTTCTCTGTGATTTTCAGGAAATGATGACAACTGTTAATCAAAGGATGAGTGTTGAGGAAATTGAGCGGGTTGTAGCCCAGCGAGTGGCTAATGCTATCGAGGCTATTGCTATTTATGAGACGAAAACCAACATGGCCCGCAAGTCAATGAGCCAGACCGAACAACAAGAATACAAGGTAGCAGAGAATGCTAGCAACAAGAGAAAGTGGGAAGGTAACCACAATGGAAGCTCAAGCCAACAAAACAAAGGGCATAAGTTACCTAGAGCACACACTACCTGGCCATTCAACAAGAAGGCATATGCTGGAACTCTACCTCTGTGCAACAGGTGCAAGCTGCACCACAATGGGCAATGTACTGTAAAGTTCAGGAATTACAAGAAGGTTGACCTCATGACCCGGGATTGTAGGAATCCTGCTGCTGCTAGGAATCAACGAACTCACGCCTGTTATGAGTGTGGAAGTCTGAGACACTTCAAGAGTGAGTGTCCAATAGTGAAGTTCCAGAAACGTGTGGATAAAAAGATCAGCACTCTTGCTGAACGCCAGGCTGAGAACAAGAGGAAGTTGAATAACACTTCCAATAACAATCAGAACCAACAACAGCCGAACAAGAGGCAAAATACTGGCAAAGCTTACACTACAGTGCACGGGGAGAAAAAAACATTACGGCGGATCTAAGCTGTTGTGTTCTAAATGCAACTATCACCATGATGGTCCATGTGCTCCCAAATGCCACAAGTGCAACCGAGTTGGCCATCTGGCCCGTGACTGTAGGAGTTCTACAAATGCCAATGCTGTTAACAACCAAAGGTTCACTGGGGCAAGTCAGAAGGCTATTTGCTATGAATGTGGGAATCAAGGGCACTACAGGAGTGATTGCCCGGAGCGAAAGAACCAAAACCATGAAAACCAAACTGGGGTTACTAGAGCACGTGGAGTGGTGCATGCCTTAAGAGGAGGAGAAACCGATCAAGACCCTAACAACATTAAGGATAAGATCGAAGCTTAAAAGAGAAAGTTTTTCTTGCTTGCATATTAAAACACTAAGTTGAAAAATTATCTTAAACTTACTCCTTAGGAGATTCTCGTTGTATTTCTTTAAATTTTAGTTGTACGAATGATTACAAATTATCTATCAAATAATCCGTAAGAATGAAATTTCCGTCAATATTTACCTAGTTCCTAATATTCTCTATACAAACTACTCCTTCACGAATGATCATGAAATTTTATAACGCTATTTTGAGACGAAAATGAGCAATGCATCGTTAGTGAATCTCAATTATACATGTCTTGATCAACTATGTATAATTTTAGGGAAGGTACCATGCCGTCGAAGTAGTCACTCTAAAAACCTCTTGTTAAGGAAACAATTTTCTACTTATATCATGTTTTATGTGCGTATTCATAGAACGCGTTTACTTTTGGAAATCGAATTAGTAACCATATCAACTAAGCAGACCTTCACTCCGTCTTACTATAAAGTTGGCATCATCTTACACCAAATCCTAAGCCGAGAAGCCAAGACACATTACTAGTCGCCCTATGACAATTTCGCTATCGAATTTGCTCGCCATTAGAGAATTTACTAAATCACCCATTCAACATAAACTTAATGCCTGTAGAACTTGGTAGTTTCGATGCTATAATCTGTATGGATTGGTTGGCGAAGTACAAAGCGGTCATTGTATGTGCCGAGAAGATTGTTCGCATCCCCTGTGGAAATGAAACCTTAATCATACACGGTGATGGAAGTAACCAGGGAAATGTGACACGATTAAACATCATTTCGTGCACTAAAATGCAGAAGTACATGCAAAAAGGATTTCCTATCTTTTTTGGCACATGTCACTGCAAAGGAGGTTGAAGACAAGTCGGAGAAGAAGCGACTTGAAGACGTGCCAATAGTTTGAGATTTTCCTGATGTATCCCCTGAGGACTTGCCGGGTCTTCCTCCGACTCGACAAGTGGAGTTTCAAATTGATTTGGTACCTGGTGCTGCACCTGTAGCACGGGCACCTTATCGATTGGCGCCTTCCAAAATGAAAGAGTTATCGGAGCAACTAAAAGAGTTATCCGACAAAGGCCTTATAAGACCTAGTTCCTCACCCTGGAGATCTCCGGTCTTGTTTGTCGAGAAGAAGGACGGATCATTCCGGATGTACATTGACTATCGGGAATTAAACAAACTGACAGTGAAGAACCGTTATCCACTCCCCAGAATTGATGATTTATTTGATCAACTTCAAGGGTCGAGTGTCTACTCGAAGATCGACCTAAGGTCAGGTTATCACCAACTGAGGGTTCGAGAATAAGACATTCCGAAGACTGCCTTCAGAACTCGTTATGGCCATTACGAATTTCAAGTTATGCCGTTTGGTTTGACAAACGCACCTGCCGTATTCATGGACCTTATGAATCGGGTATGCAAACCATATTCAGGATAAATTCGTGATTGTCTTTATTGACGATATTCTGATATATTCAAAGAACAAGAAAGAACATGAAGAACACCTTAAGCAAATCTTAGAATTGCTTAAGAAGGAGGAGTTGTATGCCAAGTTTTCCAAATGTGAATTTTGGATTCCCAAAGTACAGTTCCTCGGTCACGTGATCGATAGTGAAGGAATTCATGTGGATCCAGCCAAGATTGAATCCATTAAAGATTGGACATCTCCTAAGTCACCAACGGAGATTCGTCAATTTTTAGGTCTTGCTGGGTATTACCGAAGATTCATTGAAGGGTTTTCAAAGATCGCCAAACCAATGACTAAGCTTACTCAAAAGAAGGTCAAGTTTGAGTGGGGCGATAAACAAGAAGCAGCTTTTCAACTGTTGAAGCAAAAGTTGTGCAGTGCACCAATCCTTGCATTACCTGAAGGAAGCGAAGATTTCATCGCATACTGCGACGCTTCAAAGAAGGGTTTGGGCGCTGTGTTGATGCAAAGAGAAAAGGTGATTTCTTATGCATCACGCCAGTTAAAAATTCATGAGAAGAACTATACAACTCATGATTTGGAACTTGGAGCAGTGGTGTTCGCTCTCAAGATCTGGAGACATTATTTATATGGAACTAAGTGTACGGTGTTCACCGATCACAAGAGTTTGCAACACATTTTAGATCAAAAAGAGTTGAACATGAGGCAACGCCGATGGTTAGAGTTGCTAAGTGATTACGATTGCGATATTCGTTATCACCCGGGGAAAGCAAATGTCGTTGCTGATGCTTTGAGCAGGAAAGAACGAGAACCACCCTGCAATAGCGTACTATACAAACGCGCTAACTAACTCCGTTCTAATTAGATGCTCTTCCCATTAGAAGATCTTCTCAATTACTCTATGACGACTCATGCAATAGTGCAGTGATACACTTGCCCCTCATTTCAACTCTCTAGATCGAAGATGACCGACTTCTGGTTCTACTATCACAGATCTGGGGTATCAGAGGCACATAATACTGTAGCACCGATCAGCTAAGACTGTGCAGCATCAACAGCTCTCGTTATCGATCGGGCGCCTGGGTCAAGTCATGAGTTGAAAGCACTGCACAGTAGAGCTTGAGCAATTGACAACACTTAAAGCAGTGGGACAACATACACAATACTACTGTCTCGCCTAGTGTAAGCTTTATATGACCCATTCCTCACCCTGGGAGCTGGCCGTTGCGAGAGGTGTAGTCAATGAACAGAAATAGACAAGGGTCTATATTCCGATTACTTGTAGAGCTTCAGTGATCCGCGGAGTACTCGCTGTAATTGCGTAGCACCTGCGTAGGCGTCATCACAGTCTGGACTCGAGTTAGGGATACATTCTATAGATACACAGCAGCCTCACGCTAACATTGAGTGTCGACTCTAATCCACGAGATTCGTAGCCTAAACTAGCGAGTGTGAGAGCGCTACGAGCGCACGTGTCTCGCTCGGTTCTCGAACTTAATCGAAACAACTAATGCTGGCGAGGTTTACTGCTCTCCGAACTTTGAGAGTAGCTTTATACGAGTACGTTACCATGTACCACAAGGGGCGACGGTAAACGACATACGATACCCTGCAACACATCTACTGAGATATGAGGATGCGTTCAAGGTCACATTGTCTCTAGTATCCACATCACCTTAAGAGAGATCTTAGCCATATAGTTACTGGGATCTCATCGGTCTGCTTTCACACTCAGTCACTTTTTGGTAAGCGTTCATTTCCACCAAAGGTCTTTCAACATGTGGCTTCCCCACAAGTCTTGGGCAGTACATATTTGCTAATCCAACGATAGTTCCATCCCAGGAAGAGCCAATAATAGAAGTAGTTCTTGCCATTGACATCATTTTTCGTTGCTGCTGGCTCTTCAGCGCGCTGTAGCGCGCGCGCATCATCCATGAGACCTCTACACTACTCTTGGCTAATACTACCGAGAGCACCAGCCATTACTCTGTGTGCGCTGATCTCAAAGGTATTGTCTTGTATGTACATGCTAGTATATTGAGTGGGACAATGGGGTGAACCTAGATAAAAAACTCGAAACACAGCGAAAAAGGAAGAAAGCAGATGGAACGTGCACACCTAACTAACAACAATCGTAAAACTTGGCAATTAATAAGAGACAATGTACACAGCAATGTTTTCCAACATGGACACACCTCAACTAGCTCTATCGCACTTCCCATAAGTAACGAGTTACACTCATAGGTGCGACTCATGGGAAGTATCGAGGATGACGTGATGTAAGGGCAATGTCCTGTAAAGTTTTCATGGTGTAAAACGAGTCGCATGGGACGACAGTGGGAATACTCTACACTACACATTTGTATACTATCTATCATCTATATATGGTATGTGTAGCGACGACTCAGCTGAGTTGCCACGAGGTACTCGCAGTACTTATAGGCGTGTTGGCATTCTCCAGTAAGGTGTCTGTACACACCCACTCGCTTTGAGCAAAGCGAAGCTTCAGAGATCTGAACTCATATCTAGCTTCGTGCTATGGTCACTCTGGCGTGGTATTACCGTGAAAGATTCATTGAAGGAATATCAAAGATCGCCAAACCAATGACTAAGCTTACCCGAATTGGCGAGAACCCGTCTACAGGTACGCTGCTAGGGATGCGTAAGAACTTCAACTTGATCTAATGATTGCATGAAGCTCGCGTGGTAGTAACACACCTCAGACGCGAGACAGAGTTATCACAATGATCATTGGATGTGTGAAATGTGCACGACCATGCCCAATCACGTTTATGCTATACACTTCTAACCTTTCGGACACACATTACAAGAAGAATAACTTTATTACTAATGAACAAGACACAACAAGAGAAATTACAAAACACAGCTTTATATACATACATTTATGCAATACACACACAACACTCTCACTATACATAGGGTTCACAAAACACATATACACAGCTACACAAGAATGTATATCAAAGATCTACACAATTATAACATTACACCTAGCGACGACATGCGACAGTCTTTATACACACATAACACCCTTTACAAAGACAAAACCTAACCCCACAATCACTCCTAAAATACACAGAAGAATATACACAAGAAAACTTCTAAATAAACAATAACGCCGTATTTGACTTGTGCATACTCCTAGCGCCTGGACAGCAGTGGAAAGACACATCACACATGTAAACATCAATTCGACTAGATTATCACTAGGTGGGCGCGCACTTCCGCATCACGCGGCTGAGTATGCTTCCGAAAAGTTTGGCAGCTGATGATTAATGCAAAGAAGAAAGGGGGGGGTTATTTCTGAATGCGATGCACGGTCCAGTTAAAAATTCATGAGAAGAACTACACGACTCCCATGATTAATTATCACTCTAATCACGCAGGGATGTCGGAATTCATAACTCATATCACAGTGAGGACAAAAAACATGGTTCAATTTACATCGTTAGACACATTTTATTTAACCTCATGCAAAGCGTTCGTCGTGCGACACCAGATAGCACATAGTGGTGTCGTCTTCTGCACACGCATATAGGCTAGTATACTATAAATAGAGTTGTTACACCTATGCGTTGCCCTATGGAGCGCGAGCGAGCAGAGCGCGAGAGGTGTAAAATATGCGAGAGGGCAGCGCGGAACTTTGGCTAGTCATAGATGTGGCGAAGTAGCTCATTCTCGCCGTTAATTCGAGTCGATATATTCTTTAACGTTCACACTCATGCTCTAATTATCCCTCCACTATCTTGGCTAGCTTAACTAGGGTATAGGCTCAATGATCGCGTGTAGCCATGTATTGAGTGAGGCGACATTGCTAGACAAGACAAGTAGTCTCTCACGATCGTCCTCGCCAGGCGAGCCCAAAGTTCGATGCTTTCCGATGTTCTCTACGAGGTTCTTCGACGCTGTGCTGCTGCCTTACACATACACACTACATACCTATCTCTATTGCTATCTTAGACCACTTCTGCTCGAGGCACCGCTACGCAACACTCACATAGGTCGTTCGCTGAAAGAAAGTGTAGGACTTTCTGAAGGGTATACAATTTCTATATATCTCTGAGAACTACTTATGGACAATGATAGGAGCCAATTAGCATGAGGCAATAGATCTCTCGTAGAGGGTATTGGTTAAGGCTTTTATGCGCTAAATTTCCAGCACTAGATTTATTACTAATAGACACCCCAATAGCGGGGGGTGGAGGCACATGCATGCAGATTATAGGTTAAGTAACACTGCGTACACAGAATCTATAGATATGGGGGGGCACGAGTTTTTAATTGTTCGAAACAAGTATGCTTGACCGATATATGTCTAGGTAGTGTTTGGTATTATATAGTGGTGAGGGTCAGCGTTTCGTGGTCGTGGCTGTTACACTAAGTTACAAACAGCGAATTTAGTCACTTGTGTTTCCATAAGGATCATGCATCTATACGTAACTCTAATTGTGCTAGTCTCTGGAGGGCTAGTGGTGTGTCGTGGTAGTGGTGTAGAGTCATCATATATTGTTGAGTAGGTCTCATACACTAGCTCTTTTACTATAGTTATCAGTTGGATGTTTCGGGGGGCCAACTGTGAAAGCCGACAGAGCTCGCAGTGATGTTAGCAATGTTTCCCTGACCTGCCTATGGGCAGGCATACATCAATGGCCATTCAGGATTGTGTGTAACACACCCAAAACAATTCTTTGAAGTGTAAGTTGGAACAATCTATCACATGGATATGTGTCTACAGAAGCTTCCTAAGACTCTCAAGCTATGACAATGTGCTAGATGATGATACATGACTGGACCGATCAGTACAACGTTAGATTAATATTAAGCTAATTAGCATACATTACTATCTACACTGACATGCCATGATGGTCTAACTATTGTACATGGAAAAAGAGAAGCGTTTTAACAGAGACAGCCCTATTCTTCTGATATAGATGACTCTATCTTCTCAACAACAACACCGTGTAGAGGCTTGTTGACTAACCCAACTCGCATCGCGATCTACGAGGACAGAAGACTATCAGACATTATACAACATAACAGAGGGTGACACTGCTAAAACTATAGGGCTACCTCTAGACTCAATCTCAGGTCGGTAGTAGCAGTGATGTAAGGTGAGTATCGTTCTGTTTACGAGACTACTGAAGTGTCAGCCATCAGGTTGTTACCTATTTCTTCATAAATAAAAGAGTAGATTTATTACGTATCTTCAACGTGAAAACCCCTCTCTCAACATCTAGTGATCATGTTTCATGTCCTACAGTTGACACCTCTGTAGGCTTAGCTTATCGATAGCAACACAATAAATACACTACATCAAAGATGCATGTTACGTCGCCTCTCCCTTTACACTATCAGGGTAGTGAGATCTAGCGCGACGGATTTAGAACTCACCAACTCTCTATACTGAGAACTATGCCCTCTGCGCATCGACCTCAGTTCCACGTGTCTTGCCTAAACCTAAACTCAAAATATAGTAGCATCGATACTCACTGCACTCAGGTACGGATTGTAAAACATTTCTGTAGCTAGTCTTCAATCCCCGCATCAAGTATTCTGATCGGCGTATGTCCGATCCAGCGGCCTCTATTTCGCTGCATACAGTTTAGCTTAGTCTGACTGACTCAGAGCCTCAGCTTCGCGAATATGGTGACGGACTTACTATGTTGAGGGCGCAGACAATCACTTTTCCTGTATAGTACTCGTTCTATAAATCAATCAGTCTCTAGACGCGAGTGCGGTCGGATCTTCGTGTCACTGTCATCACTTACCGGGGACGGGTGGTAAACCATTGTCGTTTTGGTTGTTCCTCAGGGTGCTGGCGCAGGACAGGAGATGAGCTCAGTACTATCTAATCGCGGATATCAAGCTATGTAGGTACGCCCGAATTCCTAAGTTATGCTGGACTGGGGCGGGTGAATAGCAATAGTAACTTGTCTGGGGAGGGGGGGGGCGCAGGTGGGGGCGGAGAGGAGACTGAATTAGGTTGACGGCGGGCAGAGTTGTGCGATTAATAAAATGTGGTCTACGTATTGAAAAGATAATTTGCGAAGACGTGAGGGGGATATATCGTCTAGGTCGGAGGCATGGGTCGTGGTGAGCATTGTTGGGCAGAGCGATCACTGGAGTATGAGGACAGGATTAACGTATCGTTTAAAGTGATCAGATGGCGGCAATTAGGCGACTTCTGGGGGACGGGTGTGATATATCAAGATGTGTGACTGGGTATTGTATAGGCAGCTTTGAATAGGATTGTTGACTAGTATTTTATGTTATCTGATGATGATGAGCTTTAGGGCTGGGAATATCGTGAGTGGGGGTATGAGCAGTGAGGGGAAGCGTAGTGCATTTTAATGATGTCTGAGATTTCTCTTGGTAGCGAGACAGCATCACATAGGAAAGGAGTGATGAGTGTTGTTGTGAGAGTGTGGGGAGAATGAGATTGCACATGTTTAGGTGTACTTCGCTAGTTAGTACATATGATTGGGGACGGGGCAGAGCTTGATGGACTAGAGAGGTGTCTGGGTGACAGATGTTGTGTAAGTGTTTGACTTGGTATGTAGGAGAGATCTCGTATGGTGGTGGGGAGGAATTGGAGTTGGGTCGACTGGATATTAGGACTGGATGGATCGGTGGAAATGTGTTATGTAGCAAGAGTGGGATGATTGATAAATATGTAGGGAGTGTCAGAGTATCACACTTTTTTAGACATTAGGGATAAGTGGTGAGCAGATCTATTGTAATTGAGAGATAGACACGGGAAGAGTGGAGGAATGGTTGGGTAATGGAGTGATATGTTTTTGATAAGGCGATGGGACATGACACGTGAGAGGGGATAGTGTGACAAGTATAATTGCTAGAATCTTTCTAAGGTTTACGGTTGGAAATACTATTATGGTGGGACATATGAGGATGATGAGGGGGAAAGTAAAATATGTAATGTAAGAGTACGTTATGATTGGTTTTTTGCTGGTATTGGGGTAGGAGACGGCACGATACATGGACAATAACCAAACATAGACAGTGGAAAGAGATACAAATGTACTAGTGTTGTGTGGATTTGATTGGATGGGGAAACTTAATGCATGGGGGGTGAGTGTGACGTGGGGCAGTGGGAGGGCGATATGAGGTTTTAAGGCGAGGGGGTGAGGAAAATAGCAATTAAGTATGTGTAAGTAGTAGGCACAGGGGGGTCTCTAGGAGTGAATTAAGAGCGGGTAGTGGAGCGTTTAAAGTGTGTGTATGTCTATGTGGTGTGAGGAGGGTAAATTTCTCTATATATACAGAAGAGGTCTCTATTAATATATAGTATGGAGGTCTAGTTTTTTTGTGGATGGGTGTATAAGAGCGGAGAAGTGAGCGCATTAATTTAGGCTGGGATGGATGTTATAGAGTTCATTATATCTTTGGGAGAGTCAGGTTGACTGCTGAGTGGCAGGGCGCATTTAACTTAATATGCGATATTTATTGAACAGAGTTTTATCTGTTGGGACAATAGAAGGTTCTGTGGTGCATACGGATACTATTGGTTAAGTGTAGGAGTAGGGAGTTATTTGACACACATTTGAGTTTCAGAAGATTGGGGGGGGTTTAGGAGAATGTATTCTGATCTGAGAGGAGTTGCGTTGGTAGTTTGGGAGAGGTTTATATATATATAGAATGGGTAGGAAGGGGGAGTGACAGGAAATGGTCTGATAGTATTTGATATTATTTGTCTTTATTGATCTCTCTTGGTTGTAATTTCATCTCTTGGGGGGATTAAATTTGGATTCTATGGGAATTTCTGTAATGGGGAGTAGTGCGGGATTTAATTTATTTTGTGATGGTTTTGTGTTATGTGTGATAGGTTTGAGAGTAGTGGGGAATGTTATGGAGTTTATGAGAGGGGTATAGGGTTGAGTGATGGATGAGGTAGAGGGAGATAAAAGATGGGTGGGGGGGGACACTGTTGGACGAGTAGAGGTGATGGGAGCTGGGGATTGATATTACAGGTATGATTATAGGATGGTAATTAGTTAGGTGGTTTAGGAATCTATTGGTCTTGGATGGAAGGGGTGTGGGGGAGGGGGAGGATAGAGATTAGTGACACAAATTTGGGATGGTGGTGTATATTATGGTGTAGAAGCTATCTTGTGTGTATATAGTACAGATCTCGATACATGTGAGACATAGAGACAGTCGGGACAGAGGCGGGAGCATATGGGAGTTGTATAGACATATTTTGGGGATATTGGACGATTTGGGTTGGCGTAGGAGAGTGGAGGGAGGTATTGATAAACGGGGAGCAATTACGAGGAGACATATATCTGTAATTTATATTATGGGGAGTAATAGTTGAGATAAGAGGTTAATTTGGAGCGGGTCACACAAGTATTTCTAGATGTGATTGAGAAGCAGATTGTTACAGGATGATATGGGGAGGGGGTTTATAATGATGGCATTGATAGTAATAGTATAGATTGGTTTTAGGTACAATATGAATAAGTTTGTTGGGGGATCTTGGACGTTATATCTGGGGATGAGGTTGCGTAATGGAATGAGATGATTATTATTATTAGTAATGTAGGGCATCCGTTGAGTTATGTTGTGGGGTTTTTTTTTATAGTGTGAATTAGGAGGTGGGGGTACTTGTGGCGATTTGCATTGTAGATTAGGATCGAGGTGATGTTAGGGCAAGAGTGATTATCACTCACAGGGTACGAGGTGGTTAGGGGGGGATTGGGAGTAGAGGTAAGGGTTGGTGAGGAGTGGAGGGGGGATGGGGTATCTTTTAGGCTGCGGTTTGACTATGAGGGGGGTTTATGGTGGAGTGCAATGATGAGTGTCTATAGGTGAAGGAGAGGAGAGGGCGTGTCTTTGACGGAGGGGATTTGAATAGGAGGGTGTAGCACAGGTTTATGGGAGGGGGGTGTTAGCGTTTTTGACAAGGGGTGGGGATCTGTACGATGTTGGTTGGTGGGGTTTGGGTTCAGTGGTGGGGTGGTGACAGGGAGGTGACGGGTCTTACATGGTACATGCGGGAATCAGTGAGGTGATGGAACAATGCGACTGACTGAGACATGGGTGACTTGGGACCATTAGATGAGTACACTATTTATGTTTTTGGGGAGGTAGCACAGGTGCAGGTGAGATACAATAGATTTGCTGGGGGGCGGCGTGGAGGGGTTATTAGATGCAGAGGTGATTCACACAAGAATTGCTATGTTCAGTGATGTAAGGTATTGTGGAGCTGTATTCTGAGGGGGGGTAGTATGGTATTGAATGGTTTAGATTAGAGGGGGAGGGTGGTTTGAGGAGGGTTTATGGGGGGTATGTGTGTGAGTAGGGGATGATGGAGGTGTAGGAGTGTGCATTGTGTGAGGGTGGTATAGTATATGGGCAGACAGAGTGTGAGGGTACGTGGTGTGTTGAGTGATGTGTTGGGGGGGGTGTGATCTTTCTATTTGGGGGGAACGGATACGGATGTGTAGAGGTTGTGGGAGGGGTCGAGGAGGAGGAGATAACAGTGTTTGGTGGGGTTGGATTTGTTGGGGGTGAAGTTAGTGTGTTTAGGTTGTAGGGGGGTGGGTTGGGGGGTGGTGTGAGGGGAGAGTTGGGTTGTTGGTTAGTTGGTACATTGGTGATTTTGTTTGCGAGTGAAGTTGGTGGGTTGATTGATATATGTTTATTGGTTTGTTGTTTGGTTTTGGTGGGACAGATGTTATTGGGGGGTGGAAGGCAGTAGGTATATGCAATAGTTAGAAGAGGGATCTGTAGGTGTATGGGGGCACATAATTTGGGGAGGAGGTTGTGGGTAGTGAGTCGTGGTGTGGGTTAAACTGAAGGTGTGAAGGGGCATTGACTGTGAGGGAGTAGGGCGTGTATAGGTTCTGGAGATGCAATGTGAGATGGATCTTGAGAATTGAGGGGGGAGTATATGAGGTGAGGGGGTTACATTAGTGATATGGTGTGGACTGCTTGTGGTCGATGTGGGTATAGAGTGGTAGAGGAACTGCGTTGTGTTAGACTTAGAGTGATGAGGAGTGTGTGTATTTATTTGGGGGCAGACATGATGTGATGTGGTGTGGGGTGTGTGGGGTGAGGTGATGTGGGGGTATATGAGTGATACTAAGATTGGGGGAGGTACAGGTACAATTGAGGGTGGTGTGAGGGGAGTTATATTTTGAGTATGGGTCAGAGGTTAGCAGTCTGGGTTGTTTGACGTGGATAGAGTGAGGGTAGAGGGTGGTGACTATAGGTGGTAGTATTGACGGAGTAGGGTGACTTAGGTTTGGTCTGAGGTGGATAGAAACTAGAAAATAGACGATAGACACAGAGGGGGGCGCTAAAGCAGGGCTGAGTTAAACGAGAGGACGGATATTGGCAACGAGAGAGGTTTGTGGTGCGACTTGGGGAGTACATGTAGACATTAGGGACGGTAGACGTGTAGGAGAGTAGTGTGGGGTGGGGTGTGGATTGGGGAGATGAGGGGAGACATTGATGTGGACAAACAAGTTGGTCACAGACACGAAGGCGTCACAGGGGAAGGGGCGTATGAGTTTGCATAATCTGTGATGGAATGATGATGATGATATTATATGGTCTTTGTAGTATGCATAGTTGGAGTAGGTATGGTAGGGAATAGTTGTATTAAGTTTGGTGGTGGAGATGGCTGGTCTGAAATATATGGGGGGGATTGGAGTACGCAGTAATGGCAGTCTGCTTATGGTATAGGGGCGTGGTTGTTTACGGTATGGTGGGGGAGACTCTAGTGGGGGTCGTGCACAGGTTGGGGATGGAGTACACGATAATGTGTGGTGGGTTGAGGTGTATGATACAGTTGTGGTGGAGTATATGGACAGAGGATGGGTGGGTGGTGTTGAGTTATAGAAGGATATTATTTATTGGCATGTTTTACTTAAACGTGGGTGGTGGAGTGTGACAGTGACACTCTTAAGGGTTGGAGATACATGGTGGGAGACAGTACTAGTGGTGGGATTAGGTGTTTGGTTGGTGGGGAGATCACATGCGGTGTAGTGTGGATTGTATAATGTATTAGCGAGAGGAGGACGTTTCTACAGGAACATTAGTGGGGAGCAAGGTGTTTGGACGACATCGAATTTAATTAACATACATTGACATAGAGATATAGGACTGAGGTGGATGATCATAGGATGGTATATGTGAGAGAGAAGGGGGTTAGGAGCATTCATTGGGGGAGAGGCGTGAGAGGATAGTTGGACAGGCATTGGTGGGCAGATTATGAAGGATGGAATATAGATGTGTCTGACGACACTTGGGTTTGTGCTCGAGGGTAACAGAAAGGACAGGAAAGATATACATTGTTGTGTGGTAGTGATTGTGAGCTTGTGGAGGGATGGGGGTTATTTATATTTTAAGACTGGTGCATATTTTTCATTGAGTATAAGATTAGTGTATGGAGGGGGGCGGGGAGGGGGGGGGGGGGGGGGGGGGAGGGGGGGGTGGAGAGCGAGAGGTAATGGTGTGGAGATATGAGTGTGGTTGGTGGCGTGAGGGGTGTAGGGGGTGGGGGGGAACATATATAAATAATTTCTGAAAAATTGAATAGGAGTAATCGTTTCCAAATTAAATGAGTCCGATTAAAATAATTTGTTGTGTAACGTTTGCAAGAAGTAAGTGGGTATTAGAGTTCATAGTGATGGCAGCTGTGGGGGGGTAGGACATTGACGACTGAAGTGCATTTCGTAGTAGGTGGAGGAGGGAGGGGGGGGAGTGGGGGGGGGGGGGGGGGGGAGGGGAGAGGTAGAGTTGTGGTTAATATGGTTAGGTCTAAGGGGGAGGATGTGCGGGTGACAATGAGTATATCAGATGATTTGGGGAGGCGTGGAATTGTTCAGTTGTATGATGTTGACAGGTAGTGGGGGGGGGGGTTTGTGGGGGGGTTGTTGATTTACACTGAATGATTGGAGGAGTGGTTTCAGTGTTAAAGATTGGGACAGATGACATATAGAATGAGTAGCGTTAAGCATATAGTGAGCGGATGTGGAGTGGGACATTTGGTGGGGAGAGCTGTAGGAGGGTGGAAGGAGAGTTGATGAGAAGGGGGGGTGTATATGTCACTTTGATTGTCTGTTAGGGGATAGGTTGACGATGTCAGTGGGGGGCGGGTGGGGGATTCTAACTATGTATGGGGTAGTAGTTACAAGTTATAGAGTAGAGAGCGTGTGGTTAGGGAAATTATTGTGGTTGGGTTATTAGGGTGGATGTTGTGTTTGTTAAGAGTTTAATGGGATGTTTGATTGAAAAATTAGGTATTGTATGTATGTTTAATTATTGGTTGGGTTGTAGTTGTATAGGGGTATGGTGTTATTGTGTATTGGGGGGGGGGGGTTATTAGTTAATTAGTGTTGGTAGATTGGGTGGTTGTATTTTGTGAGTATAGTATTTGATTGGGGGAGTGGAATGGGGATAGATTTGGAGTGTGGAGTGTTAAGGTGGGTGAGGGAATATGGAGAGTAGGGGGGTTGGTGTTTTGGTTGGATGATATAGATGTTGGGGATGGAAGATGATATGGAGGTTGAGGGGGTGTGGTTTTAATGAATTGCCTACTGCTGAGAGAGGGGTCTCAAAAGTTGTGATTGTGGAGAGTGGGTGATGTAAATAAACTCATGCATCGCAAATGGCCGCGGTAGATCAGCTTTGAGGGACAAGATCATTGTAGGTACAAGCAGAAGGGTCGCCGAGCTTAGGTGCTCCTACTCCCTCACCCGTCTCTCCTCATCCTCTCCATACATCATCATCATCAGATGAACTCATCATCAGAATGGTCTCTTTCACAATGGTAAATAGTCCGTAGGATCCTCATTAAGGGTCCTCTCATCCTCCTCCGGATTGAAGTTTATCAAGTAGCTTGTGATAGGGCTGGTAGGTGAGGCATCAGCAGATAGAGGCTGATCCTTCATTGTCCCTCTATCCACCCCAGCGCCTCATCGAGAAGCTTCACTGGAATTTCTATGGCTCGAAACGAATATGAACAGATGTTAGTAACTTCGATAAGAGAACAAACAGCTTGCAACGAGCAAAACTTAACTCTATAAATAGATTTATAAGGCTGGTATGGTAATACAGTAAGGACTTATGCATAAATGAGTGTTGTAAGGTATCATATTACGATTGTAGCCTTAATGGTTCGGTAGCGCTTAGGACCTACAGCGTATCGTACTAGCCATTGCCTAAAGATATATACCCTCTAGTTAATAAATAGTCCATTTATATAAATAATTGTAGAGTTTGCGCGAAAGAATGCAAAACTCATCCATTGTATAAGACAATATACCTCTTATAGTAACGTACGTACTATAGAAATGAACACGGTATATGCATAATAAAAGCAACTAGTAAAACTAACTAATGCAAAACAAGTAGTTATGCATGAATGTATCACATAGTATATCCCGTGTAAATCCCTTGTTATAAAACAAACTTTTGGAAAACGGTTTAGTCCATGCAAAAACATTTGACCTGAGTTCACTATAACCTTGGCTCTTGATTACCAACTTAACACCCCCAAAGTGGGGGTCCAGCGAATAGGGCCCGGGGCGTGTTACTTCTCATGATCAATAAACACAAGATAATATAGAACGACCAAAAAGTTCTTGAAAACGATACATTGGATTTAACAAAGTAATTGTTTACATAAGCACGAAGCTTAACTGTTCACGTATTGATCAAAAATAATTGAATAACCAAAAATATAAGATTTTTCAGCCCATAACAGATAACAAAATGAAATGCACAAATCTTTATTGCATGATCATCCAAATCAAACCAGCCAATGTATCCATCGCATCCTGGTGCTTTATTAAACCCCTGAAAAACATTGGCTTTTAAAAAGACGTCAACAATAAGGTGGTGAAATTCATAGGTTTGATATATCTATATTAGTAGGACCACAAGAGCGCCCAGTGTATGATAAAGCAGACAGATGCAGATATCATAACAATGGAATTACGTGCTCTAAGCTCATGACACATGAGGCTGTGACATGAAGGATGGCCAAATTAAATGGCCGTTTAGCCCGGTGATGTTCTAACCCCCGCAACATCCTAAATTCGACTTGGTATTCGTTTCGTTTCACTAGTGATGAGCTAATCACCCGAACGGGTTGTCAAACCCAATAGATCTTATTCATAACATTCGCGGCTCGTAATTAACAGTTCATGATAATGGGCTCAATTGGTTTTCGCTACTTAGGCAACATTAATCAAATATAAAACTTAACCACTTGTGTCCAGTTGTACAACATGCATGTTTTTCACCCCAAAAAATTGTAAAAACAAAAGCATGTAAAACGTGGGGCAGATGAACTCACCTTGAGTTCACTTGATATCCAAATATCGCAAATAAAGCGTACACTAAAAGATCGAATGCAACCTAAAATTATCAGAGGTTCGTCTAAGTACCCCGATACTTAAATTATAACATTGAATATAATCCTATCGTTTGTTACATCTCGTACTATCGTTCAGGAGGCTATAGATCATAATAAAAGAGTCATGACATGACGTTCGAGGAGTGAGGACACTTTAAAATCGTAAATCCACCATCTCTCGAAACGCCATCCTAAGAGGCCTCATTATGAAACTCCCTAGTAATATATACTTTGACAACCCTAATATCTTATATAGCTCCAAACACCAACTAATGGTTTTGAAAAATTGTTCTCAAAAGTTTAAAACGTTATACATTACCTGATAGTAAAACTGGCATAACTTTTCCGCTTTTTAAAACAAAAAACCCATTCCCTCCCGTTCTTAATGTCCAACTTTTCGTATCAAGACGATTATCATAAATCGACCTTTTCGAATTTCGGACCTAACTGGTGAACGAGTAACTTTACTGTTCACTAACAAATCATACGTGAGTTTATAAAAAAAGCGTATATCGTCGTCTAAAACCCGAAAACGGCTTATTAATAGTTTGTTATAAGCTCCGTTTTTAACGATTCTTTCGAGGACGTTCTCGTATGAAAGTTCTATCTTTTTTTGAGTTTACAGAAACTATAAATTTCTGACCTGAATAGTAACTTTTATAAAAATAGTATTTAAATAAAAGTATTTTTGTCGTAGAACTTCGCGAAATTCATAACTCGTTCAGTTTATTAATGAAAAATTACATTCTTATCATTTTGAGAATCCTAAAATATGTATTATTGTAAAAATATCAATCCCTTCTGTTTATAATTTTTATAAAAATGTTTTTTATATAAATGTACTACGACTTCGTTTATTAACACTATAACATCGTTTTTTTAAACGTAAACTTATTTCGTTATTAATGAGAACCCGTTTAACAAGTTTCTTAACCTTTGTCGGAATCGAGCGTGAAATGTATTATCTTATAAAAATATAAAATGAGTATGTCAAATTTCGAATTTGGGACAGAATGTTTGCTTGAGTTTGTTGAATCCATTTATGATCTTTTCTTTATACTTTATTACTTTAGTATATTACCATATGTCTCATATATCATATATTTTATAAATCATACATATATGATGTGTCCTTTGCCCATAATAGTCCTTATTGTCAAGCTACAAGGTTAACTTTATTTTCATGATTAAAACTTAAATGGTGATTTATGCTAAATAGAAATATCATATGCATAATAATAAAAGTTATAGCCACATAAAGAGTTTAAATGGACCTTAAGAAGAATGATGATGATGATGATCAAGTGCTAAACCCTTGTTTAGCCACAAAACCCAAGCTTGCACTTAATAAACCCTTATTTTCCTTCACTAAACCCTACTTCCATTTCTTGATTATAACTGAAATTGTACCAATCGTTTGCAAATGTCTTAGTACAAATCTTAGGATATAGTTGAAGTATATAAGTTGTAGGGTTGTAGGAAAAAATTTTGAATGGATTGGTTGGGTGATGCTGATAATGCCGTAGAAATATGGAGCACAAAGAGGAGTTTTTAAATTTTACAAAGTGTATGTGTATAAGAGGGTTAGTTGCTAGTTATTTGTATGTAAAAAGAGATGTTAATAGTTTGGTCCAACGGAGACATAAGGGGTGTCCTAGGGATGGCCAAGCATGGTCTTTGGTCAAGGCATGGGGGGGTATGGTGTTGTCATAATGAAGCATGGCTTGAAATTGACCAACTTGAAGCCTTATCTTATTTTTCATGTATATCTTTGTACATGATGCAAGTAATTCGGCAAAACAAAGATATATATTATATATTTTTGTAATTTTTATGTATTGGGTATAAAAGTGGGTATTTGTTGAAGCGTAGAAAAGTTTTCGTGGTTCCGGGAGTGCCTAAACGCAATTTATCGCGAAACGTATACACTTTACGTATCCGATAAAAATAAAATGAACAAAGTTATTAATTATCCTCAAAATAATTATATAACCCTTGCTTGATGTAAACATTTAATTGTTTGATGCCCGTTTACATTGGAACCTAATTTTTTGGCGTACGCGATTTAACTTAACGTTTACTAACTTAAAGCAAACACGTACAATCATAAAAATAAATAGCACCATTGTAATTACGTCGTCAAAGACTTGAAAAACAACAGGTGTTATAAATACAAATATTGACGCGGAATATCAATATCTATACCAAGATGAACACAAGAACAAAATACTAAAATTGCTATTACTATTACTATTTGATTGTGAATACTCAATCAACTCATATCTTTACAATACTATTCTACGTTCCTTTTATAAGCTTAAGGAACCCTAAACGCGTTAAGAGATAATGCTTATCTCTTCCTAGATTAACGCAAAGAATAACTATTACTATAATAACGAACAGATAACTGTCCTGGTCAAACCGTAATTAACTTTAATACTTGTCACACTTAAATTTAATGCTGGAGCAACTTAACTTGCTCGTATACCAGACTTAAAACTTCTAAACTAACAACATAACTTTATACTAACAGTAGTTAAGTCTGTTACAATATTTTCCTAACAATCCTCCCACCTAACCTTGATCTTCAATCAGTGAACTTCAAGTTTCTTCAAAACGTCTGTGACTGCATAAATAACTTTAAACTTCACCTTGGGGCCTTTAGATGATTGTTCTTGACCTTCTGTCTTCAAAAATATATGTCTTTATATCTTTCAAATCATGACAGCAACTAATCTTTAACCATTGTAATCGCAACCTGACATTTTTCTGTACAACAATCATAAGTTTCAGTCTATTCTCAATCACTTCCAGGTGTTTAACTCCTGACGAGGGTGAATCATTCATTTAAAATTTGTAAATGGATTTGAATGTCTCTTTACCATTAGCCATTAACTCTGGAGTATCAGTTCTTTGGCCACCAGAATGGTGTCTGTCCATGTCAAGCTTGAAAACCCTTTCACGCTCAGTACTTGAAACATTGGGAGAGTTGAATACCATATGGTTTTTGGCAAACATTACAAGCCATCCACGATTTGATATGCCAGGACCCTGTAGCCGTTTGCTACAGGGCTAGTCAAACCTTTTGGCAGAGAAGTAACTTCCATGGTGATTGAGAACCATGTCAACATCTTTGTACATAAAACTTTGTGAGTTGATATACCATCCACTTTTTGGTAAAGTGTACAACTCATCTAAATATGGATTTCATTCTTTACCATAACCATAATCTTATGGACTATTATGGGTTTTTTCCCACAAAGCCATTACCACAAGGGCCAAAAAACATGTGGGCTAGCCAACTTCTTCACTTTTAACAGATATGGTAGTTTGAAAACCAAACGACTTATTTTGCAAGTTGTCAACCATAGAAACGATTTGAGAAGTCTTTACCAAAGAGCGTTTACCTCTTGGACTAGCCAGTCCTTATGTTGGTTTAGACATGGTGAACTGATAACCAATTTGTTTGTTTTTAGTGCATAGCCACCTTCACCCAATTTTACCATCTCAACTCTAACCAGCGGCTTCAACCGACACAGTTCATTAGACTTTCTAATTCCTGCTTGTTTTTTTCATCATTTTCAACAATCTATAGCAATCTATCATATCATCTTTCCATCCAAAAGCTTCAATTTTCAACATTGTTTACATACCTCGGCTGAATAGGAGATTTTCTATCAGGACTACAGAATAAACTATCCATAGATTCTAAGTTCAAACAAGTGTACCCTACTAGTATCATAGTGATCTCTCCAACTTACACTCTTTTGTTGTTCCATCTCACTCCATATATGAATCGTGCTTAGAGGTTCTTCAAGACATAATTCTTAAAAACATTTCCAAATCCCTCTCAACTTATCCTCAAAGGCCCATCCAACCCATATCTATTCATACTATCCGGTACAACCAATCAGTCACCTAGATATAGATTTTAACAAAGCCTCCAAAATTTAATGTATACTATATCTGTTCCATCTATCTCTAACAATTTGGTATACACCTTTTTTCCCTCCTTGTTTGATAATCTATAAGTACGACACTAGGTGTTTGCATGGCTACAGGACAGGATTCAAAGGAGTATCAGTACCTGAGTAGTCTCTTCTTTTCTTGCTCATCAACTTGATCTGAATCATCAGAAACATTACTCATCCAGAGCTTGTGTGCATACCTTTTCGCTATTTTGCTCTACCAACTTAACTTCTACACTAACAGTACAAACTATCAGCTTCTGTACTAACTATAACTAACAGACTTAACTTTAATACTAACAGTATTAAGTTTGTTACAATATGATTCCTACCACCCATCTATGGCAATTAAAGCACTCCACCTTTGATTTATCAAACCCAGCTACATCAGATCCTTGAATGGTAATCTTTTTACCAGTCTTCTTCCAAAACCTATCAACCCTCATGCTTAACAAAGCCAAGTTCCACTTTATGTCCATTTCTTCAATATCATCATTCATACAATAGTCGATGGTAAATTACGTTAAATATATAATGTAATTGTTTTATAATGCGTCGATCGATGATTAATAACGATAAATGTGTCAGGTTTTAACAAAATCGAGTCTTATAATATTTATATATATTTTTATAATTTGTATAAAAATATTATATTTTATATTTTTAAGAATACAAAAATGGCAATATATACCCTTGGTTTATAAACTTTTACAAGTTTAGTCCTTTATATAATAGTATATATATTAAACCTTTAACTTTAGAACTTGGCAAAACAGCCCCTTGTAGTTATAACTTTTAGGAAAATGACATTTTCAGCCCCTCTAGTTATAAATTTCAGAAAGTTACGATATATACCCCTATGCATGAAAACATTTGCAAATCAAGTCCAAATTTCATAATTTTGATATTTTTGAAATCCAAAAGAGTTTTGCAAGTTATGGATTATTAGAATAAGCTAATATAAGTAGAGTTTACAAGCTTATAGCTTATGAAAAGGGCTTATGAACTTGAAAATCCAAAACGGGTGCATTTGGTTTAGGAAAACCAAAAACGCATGGGTTTGTGGTTCAAGGGATCAAACAAGAGTTTATATAGGATCTAACAAGGCTAATAAAAGTTCCAAAACAGATCATGAGCTTATTGAACAAGGTGAGGACTTACAACTTAGAAAACGGGTCAAATTAGGGATTTTAGGTTGGAACGCCTAGAAAATAACTTCAAGACCTTCCTTCTCTTGATTCTTGGCTTCTAAGGGCTGAGTTCTTTCTTCCTTGATCTTCCTTGATCTTGTTTAAGACTCCATTTGTGTGTTTGATAAATTTTGAGGTGTGTTTGAATAGGGTGGGAGTTTCGGCTATTTATAGGGTCGAATGACCCTTAGTGCCCAAGTTAACTTGGTGTAGGGATCAAGTGTTGTAGGGGGTGACTAATGAAGGCTAGATGGTAAGTCTTGAGAGCTAGGAAAGTAGCACGAGGAGGTATAAGGGTGTGGAGGGGGTTCGGTGACGAGTTATGGCAACAACTTGGAGGCCAAGTTGGTGATGCAAGGGTGATGGTGGTGTGAGGGAGGTGGTTGCTAGGATGATTGGGGTGGTAGTAGGTTAGTCATAGAGGTGCTTGACGTGTTAGGTTGCTAGCTTAGGTGTAAATGGGTTAAAAATGAAAATAAAAAAGGCTGTCGGGTTGGTTTTGGTCTCGGGTTAGGGTTTTTTGGTTGAATCCGAATTAGTTTTTAAGGTTTAAGATAGAAAAGGTTAGAGTATTAGAGATTTAATGTTAGGATTATGGTTTAGAATCAAAGTTTAGGTTTAAAAATAAAATTAGGGTTTTAGGGTTTTAGATTAGGGTTTAGGGGTTTAGATTAGGGTTTTAAGATGATTTAGGGTTTAGGTTTAAGGTTTAGAAGTTGTGCATTGGGTATTGTACCTTGTGCTAAAGTGGTGGTAAGAAATTAGAATGAACTTGGAGGGAAAATGAGTTAGCTTGAATTCGTGCTTCATGGATTTGTACATTGAGCTTAAATGAGTTGTACATTGACTTGGAGGAAAATTATATTTCATATGTAGTGCATTGTATACTTGTACACATGTTTGAAGGCTTGCACATGCATTTTATATGTATACATTAGGGTTTTGATATAAACGTTTAATGTTTAAAGTCTGTTTTGATATAACGTTTTAAATAGTACGTTAAATGGATAATGTACTTGGTAAAAATGATATTAAGATATAGACTTGACATATTAGGATGTTTACATGATATAAACATAGATAGAATTGGCATAGGTAGGTTGCGTGAGCTCGTTTACTTTAGAGATGCAAGTTACGTTGCATAATGAGATAAAGCAAAATTTTCCCTGTAAAAAGGTGGTATATATAATAGATGGATATTATAGTGCATCTAATTTAATAGATGGATAATTACATTGATGAAAATTACGGGTTGTTATAGTCTCCCTCCCTTAAAAGAAATCTCGTCCCGAGATTTAGTTGGATGCCGGAGTGATGTTTGAAAACAGATGTGGATACTTGGCACGAATTTGATCTTCGCGTTCCCACGTAAATTCTGGTCCTCTTTTAGAGTTCCATCTTACTTTGACTATAGGAATACAACTTTGTTTCAGTTGCTTGACTTCTCGATCCATGATCTCCACTGGTTCTTCCACAAAGTTGAGTTTGTCATCAAGCCGAAGTTCTTTCATTGGAATGACAAGGGATTCGTCAGATAAGCATTTCTTTAGATTAGAAACGTGGAAGGTATTGTGGACATTTCTGAGTTCTTCAGGAAGTTCAAGTTTATACGCCACTGGACCGACCCTTTTAAGGATCTTAAATGGTCCAATGTACCGGGGATTAAGCTTTCCTCGTTTTCCGAATCGGATGACACCTTTACGAGGTGACACTTTTAACATAACTCGATCTCCAACTTGAAATTCTAAAGGCTTTCGTCTTATATTGGCATAACTTCTCTGCTGTTCCCTCTTGCAAGCTTCAATGCTATGTCGAAATGTTGCACTATTTTCTTAATGGTTTCATGGATTATTTCTGGTCTCGTAAGTTGAACATCCTCAACTTTGGCCCAGCAAACAGGTGATCTGCACTTTCGACCATAAAGTGCCTCAAATGGTGCTGCCTTAATACTGGCATGGTAACTGTTATTATAAGAAAATTCTACTAATGGTAAGTATTTTTCCCATCCTTTTCCAAAATCTATAACACAGGCTCGAAGCATGTCTTCGAGTGTTTGGATGGTCCTTTCACTTTGCCCATCAGTTTCGGGATGATATGTTGTACTCATGTCTAATTGGGTACCCAAGCACTTTGTAATGAATGCCAGAATCTGGATGTGAAATGACTGTCATGATCCAAGATGATAGATATTCGCAGTCCATGTCGGGAGACTATTTCCTTTATGTACAATCTTGTAAGGGTTTCCATACCATCTGTCTCTCGGGTAGGGATGAAATGTGCGGATTTGGTAAGGCGATCGATAATGACCCAGATTGTGTCATGTCCATTTGATGTTTTGGGTAGTTTTGTGATGAAATCCATCGTTATTCTTTCACACTTCCACATAGGAATATCCGGTTGTACCAGTAAGCCGGATGGCTTCTGACATTTTGCCTTAACTCTAAAACATGTCAAACATTTGTCAACATATTCAGCGATGACTGCCTTCATGTTAGGCCACCAATAGAGTTTCTTTAGATCCTGATACATCTTACCAGAACCTGGGTGAATGGAATACTTTGATTTATGGGACTCATGCATGATTAAGTCTCTCAGATTACCAAAAAGTGGTAACCAGCTTCGGTTTTTAATACAACGAGTTCCATCAGGACGTATTTCAAATGCTTTGTCTATTCCTCGTAAGTTTTCAGCCTTGATGTTTTCTTCCTTGAGTGCTCTAATTTGAGCTTTGAGAATTTGTGATGGTAATTTTGGATGAATGGTCATAACTAATGATCTAACTCAGAGTGGTTTTGATTCGATCTTCAGCTTAAGCATCAGCTGATGACATTTTTTTCCTTCCAGAATGGAGCGAATTTTAACGAATCATAATCTGCAAGCAATTCTAGCCAACGACGTTGTCTCATGTTCAACTCTTTCTGATCAAGGATATGCTGAAGACTTTTATGATCAGTGAACACAATACATTTGGTGCCATACAGATAGTGTCTCCAAATTTTAAGAGCGAACACTACTGCTCCTAATTCGAGATCATGAGTGGTATAGTTTTCTTCATTAGGCTTAAGTTGTCGGGATGCATATGCAATAACCTTCTCTTTTTGCATTAACACCGCTCCCAGACCTTGATGGGATGCATCACAGTAAACAACAAAATCGTCATTTCCTTCTGGTAATGCTAAGATTGGAGCTTCACATAGCTTTTATTTTAGTAGTTAGAAGGCGGACTCTTGGTTTTCTCCCCATATATACTTCTTGTTTTTCTGGGTTAATTCAGTCAAAGACTTTGCAATCTTCGAGAAATCTTTGATAAATCCGATAAACACCAGAAAGGTCCCTAAGAAATTGTGTAATTTCTGTGGGTGTAGTAGGAGATTCCCAATTCTTAATTGCTTCAATCTTGGCGGGTCAACAAAAGTCCTTGCTATCAAGTAAGTGTCCCAAGAATTGCCCGATACGAATCCAGAAATCACACTTGGAGAACTTGGCATACAACTTCTCTTTCTTGAGTAATTCTAGGATTATTCTCAGATGATTTGCGTACGCTTCTTTGTTACGAGAGTAGAAGAGAATATCATTGATAAACACTATTACAAATTTGTCCAAGTATGGTTTACACACACGGTTCATGAGATCCATGAATACAACAGGTGCGTTAGTTAAACCAAATGACATTACTTGAAATTCATAATGTCTGTATCTTGTTCTGAAAGTAGTCTTGGGAATATCTTCATCCCTGACTCTTAGTTGATGATAGCCTGATCTTAAGTCAATCTTCGAGTAGACACTCGAACCTTAAAGTTGGTCAAATAAGTCATCAATCCTGGGTAATGGGTAATGATTCTTTACGGTAAGTTTATTCAACTCCCGGTAATCGATACACATTCTGAAAGATCCGTCTTTCTTTTTGACAACAAGAACAAGAGCTTCCCCAAGGCGAAGTACTTGGTCAGAATAAAACCTCGACATGATAACTCTTGAAGTTGGTAAATAGTTTCAAGCATTTCTGAAGTACAATCTATAGTCTCGGGCTACATGTGTCGCTCCTGGAATTAGATCGAATGGAATTTACTGGCGAACGGGAGAAGGCCAGGTATAATATTTAGAAAAACTCTGGAAATCTTCTCACACTGGATATCGTCTAGTCCTGTTCTCGTCTGACTACTTTTCCAATTACATGGATTACGAAAACTTGACACCTCGGATATAAGATTCTTTCGTTTTTATACAGGATAAGAGACTTAGTTAGGTTTATACTTGATTACCTCGGATGAATCAAAGTTTACCATGATTTAGGATTGTGGTGACACTTCTCGTCACAGATAATTCTAGCATGATACTTGGATAACCAATCCATACCAATGACGACGTCAAAACTACCGAGTTTGATTGGCATAAGATCAATTTCAAAAGGTTGGTTTAACAAGGTCAAGTGTCAAACCCTGAAGAACGAGCTTGGTGCTTAACAAGGTATCCGTTAGGCCGATTTTGATATTTTAAAAGGTATCTATTTGAATGGGTAGGAATAATTAGCATAGAGGAAAGAGATATGGATACGAAGCTTTTATCGGCTCCAAAAACAAATAATCACTACTAGATGTATGGATTTATAAGGAACATAGCTCGTTACTAACTGTCCGTGACATTGGTGAGCATTCCTATCCCTCCAGCATAATGGCTCTTCCCGGGCATTGTTGTGGGGACTTTCGGCATGATTTGGCATAATGCCCATTCTCTCTACAGGCATGACAAGTAACTGTCACTGGTAGCAGATTACTTCCAATGGCTGGCCCTTTGTTTCTGCAGTTCTTGGTCAGATGGCCCACCTTGTTTGCAAGTATTACACTTGACTGCCACAGGTCCAATGTGCTGCAGATTGCATTTATTATACAAAGGGACAGTTTCCAGTAAACCTATGTTTATTAGTTTGGTGGCAGCACAAGCCCCTGAAGAGTTCCTGTCTTCTGTCTGTTGTGATGGTGATAAATGTAGCGGTTGTTGGTGTTGGTGTTACGGTAGTTGTTGTTGATGAAAGTTCTTCCTGTCGACAAACCTATAAGGATGTGTGAACACTTGAACTTGGCATCGGATTATGCTTTGTTAACCTGATCCATTTAGCCTCTGGGCGATGAGTTAAAGGCTTCCTCTAAGAGTTGAGGTTTAAGAGGCGGTAACATTCCTTCAATACTTAGAGGCAATCCGCCAATGAAAACGTCCATCATTTTCTCAAATCTGGCACCATAGTGGGACAACAAGGTTTCCCCACTTCCTGAATCTTCTCACATATGTTCCTTGAGATCATTCCCTTTACAGTCAATTGTAAAAATTCATCTTCTATCTTCTGGACCTCAGGGTCGGGACAATACTTCTTATCAAAAGCTTCTTGAATTCACCCATGTAATCTTGTAAGCTTCTTCTTATCCCATAGGTTGGCAAAATAATTCCACCAGGATAGAGCTCTTCAATTAAAGTACTAGTAGCAACTTCACCGTCAGTCCTTTGGTACAGTATGCTACGAGGAAAGAACACTGATTCAGTTCGCTCAAACCAGCGGATAAGTCCAACAGCTCCTTCTGAACCTTTGAAGTTGATAGGTTAGCAGCTGATTCGATTGATAGTATATATATAATACTATTAGGAAAATCCCAACCAATTGCCCTTGACCAAGGCAAAAAGTCAAAATTTCACAAATAGAATCAATATATATCCGGAAGTTTGATTTCCCGGGTCGTTATGTCCCAACGAGGTGTGCAATTGAAAGTCGAATGACGAATTGATAATCGATGTTTGAATGGAAGGAGGTTATGATTGGATTTTCTATCACTATAATTAAAAAAAAAAAAAAAAAAAAGCAAAAACGATTAAGAAAAACCTAAGATTGATAACAAGAAAGTGATTTAACCCTAAAAACGATAACGAAAACCTAAAAACGTGAGTTAAAAACCTAAAATCTCAAATTTTAATCCTAAAATCTATTTTTCACTTTTAATAAGCTCTAAATGACTAAAAAGAAAGATAAAAAAACTAGATTAAAAACGGAGGCGTTTAAGGCTAAAAACGCGAAGAAACGAGAACGGGATTCAATCCCGTTCCTTAAAAAACGAAAAGTTGCAAATTTAACCCTACAACTGAGATTCTATTTTTCCTAGGTTCTAATTGATAAAATAAAATTTAAAAAAAAAGAATTTTATTTTTTTGATTATTATTTTATTTTTTATGAATTTTTTAAGTTTTTAATCTAAATAAATTATAAAAAATACTAAACTATTTTATAAAATTCTGAAAAAAATACTTAAAATAGCTAAAGTTGTGAGGATTCTAAGAAAAATAAAATGGGTCACACAGCTTATTGCAATAAGCTGCGAAAAAGCTAAAACAGCTTATGGCTTAATGGGCCAAGAAGTGTATAATAACAAACCCAACACAAACTCTACCGGATGAGCTATTGAAGCGCAGCGGTAGAGTGTGTGTGTAAAGGGTTGAAAGTGTTGAGGTCGGAGGTTCGAGCCCTAGCTCACCCCTGACTTCCACCTTCCTCTTTTATTTTTATTTTTTTTAAACTTTTTTTCACAAACTTGTAGAAAAGACAAAAATAAGCATTTTTTATGAAAGCACTTTTTATAAAAGCTACAAATAAGCTCAGAATAATCCAAAACAAACAGACAGTATAGAAAGTTTTATACACTTAGAAAATAAGCTAAGTTGATTAGGCTTTTTGGAACTAAATAAGCAACTAAAGAGAAAATAAGCTAAACTAAGATTTTTCTACATCTAATAAGCAAATGCAGACTAAAATGAGCAAAAATGAATGAGAAATAAGCTGAGAATAGCTAATAAGCTATCTGGCATAAAAAATGGTATGCAAACAGACAAAGGGGCACTTTTGTGTTTATTTTTAAGCCCTTTAGATAAAGTCTTGGGCTTATTCACTTATAAAACTAAAAAGCCTAACCAAAAATCTGCATAAATTAGGGATCAAAAAGCAATTTGAAAGAAAAATAAGCTGAGAAAAATCTACTAGAAAAAGCTAGTTTAGACTTTTTGAATTTTTAAGTTTAACCTAAACTGTCTAAGCTTTTTATACAAGATAAGCTAAGAAAAATTTCAAATGAGCTTATGAAAACTCATATACTATTTTTAATAAGCACTATTGGATCAATATTAAGCAAATGGAAACAACCATATAAGCTAGAAATGAGCTTCTTATCTCAGCAATACTAACTTAAAAGTTAGTACTGTTAGATGAACACTTAGGACTACTAAGCTAGAAAAAAGGCAATTAAGCACAAATGAAAAGAGAAATAAGAAAAGACCAGTAGCTACCCTAACCTAATAAGCACCTATGAGCTAGATTAAGTAAGTAAAACACAAAGAAAAGTTCAAATAAGCACTTAAGCTAAAATGGCTTAACCTGCAGGCCAAACAGCCTTGAGGACCACTTTTAGGGCTTATTTTAAGTCCTAGAGTGGTTCTTATGCTTTGGGCTTGCAAGGGCTTAAAGCTTAGCCTATAAGCTTTCTAAAAATGCAAAATACTAACAAAATGAAAAGCAAACAAGCAGTTTAAAAGGGCTGAGAGAATGGCCCTTTGCACCAGGGTACCCTTTTTGGGGATTATGGCAGACTCAAAAGGCTAATTGTAGCCCTTGAGATAAGCCACCAAAAAAGCTTCAAATAGAAAACTAAGCTAAAACAGATTGAGACTAGCCCCTAATGAGCTTGTGCTCAAAGATTCAAAAGCTGAAAACATTTTTTTACCAACTAAAAAATTGAGAATCAAAAAGCTACTTTTACACAATGAAAACTTGACTTAAGAGTTTGACAGGTTTTGAATAAACTTAGTAAACCACAAAGACATTTTGACTACTCCAATTAGACACCAAATGGATACAAAAATGAGACTCAAAAGCTGTTATTAACAAGCTTAATCCAACAAAGCCCTTTGAATTGATTCTGTCACCACATATTCAAAGGGTGGTTTATAAAAACCTTAAAACCAAATTTTAAACTCTCTAAACCTATAAAAACTAATTTATACTAACTAAAAATGGTTATGCAATCAGGACAAAAATGACCCAAGTGGTTTTGACACAAAAATGACCCACTTTGGGTCTTAACCCAAACACCCCTTTAAGAAGTTCAAAACCAATTTAAGAGTGTTTTCAAGAGTTTTAAGCTAAGGGTTTTTAAAAACAGATGATTATATGAACATGTTAAGCATTAATGAACACTTTTCAACAGAGATTAAGCACTCAAATAAGCTCAATAAGCAAATGACAGATTTTAGCATAACATGACAGAATTTAAAGAACAAGTAAGAACAAATGGTTCAAAAGCATAAACTAACACTAATTAGGTATAATAAGCACTAATAAGCAAGAAAAGACAAAAATAAGCAATAATAAGCAATGCTACAGTAATTTTGCAAAAATTAGAAAAAGAGAAAACTTACTTAACCCTTGCTTAAACAGGGCAATTAAGCCATCTAACAAGCTCTAGCTTGTCAAAAGACGAAGCTAGTGGTTCTAATAAGCTCTTCCATTAAATCTTATCTTCCATGATTTTAGCTAGGTAATTACATGAGGTGAGCTTATATTTGTGATTTCTTAACACAATTTTATGGTTTTTTGAAACGATGTACAAGTTACAAAGAGCATAAAAAGAGCTAAATAAGGCTGATTTAGAACATGAAACTTAAAGGACAGTTTGAACGAATAAATACCATCCAAATTGATAACTTAAGAAAAGCATTACACGACTGAAATTGAAACATAAATAGATAAAATCTTGAATAAACTGAAATTAGATTAAAAAAAGGATGCCCCCTAGATGGATTACAATTGAGACCTATTTAAACTAAAACTATGAAACTATCTAGTCTTCTCTGCTCCGTTCTTCCTGTGTGTTCTTTTGTGAGAAGAGAAAACCCGAGTGTGTTTGTTGTATGAGGTGAATCAAAGCTTCAATCTTGGCCCTTGAACATCCATGTGCTTCTTCTGATTTCATCACCATCGTTGGATTGACTTAAAGTGTGTGGGATTGCCAACATGGCAAGTATACATGGGAAGGTGGTGGTAGTGGAGGTGAGGGTGATGGTTTATCCTTGGTGTTAATGGAGTTGCAGGGTAAAAGGAGAAGGATGGACCCGTGACTAGAAAAAGGGCGGGAAAGGCTGTTATACCCTGTTTTGTATAAAGCAGGGGTGAAGTTTGGTGTGTTGCCAACTCTGGCCCCTCAACCATATAAGTGATGTTGCAAAACTAGTCCTTGTGGTGTATAAGTATTTAGGACTTGGCATAATTAGTCCCTGAGGGTTATACGGTTAATTGCAAATGTGGTCCTTGAATGATATAAGTTTAGGGGGTTGGCAGTTTTGCCCCCTAAACTTGTATTTAGGCTTATATTGTGGCCTGAATGTGATTAATAAAAAGGTATTTGTCTTATTTGGGCCCATTTGGTCTTCACTATAACTTCTAATGGCTGCCCCGGCCATTAGATGGGTAAGGAGCCCGATTAAGAAATTTTCTTCGGTTTTGGCTTCGTTTTGACCGTTGACCTTTGATTTAGGTCGGTTTGATCTCTGTCGTTGACTTTCTGACTGTTCTTCCTGCTCTTTTTCATTCTCGTTCACGTTGTCCCTTTTTAGCTTTGTTTTTTGTCCTTTTCTTGAATATCCGTTTCCTGCACAACACAAATGCAAAACATACAAATACAATGTATTTTTGGTACGTTTTTAGTCATTTAAGTCCGTTTTAAATGGAAAATGGTATGTGTAATTAAGCACATACCAAAATCCCCCATACTAAGATATTGCCGTGTCCTCACGCAATGTTATGAAGTAAACATTTGAGAAAACCAAGAATCTTAATCCACTCACTATGAACTCGAAAAGTAGCTAAGTGTTCGCCAAGGGGAACTAAAGAATTAATAGCTTCGACAAATCCTGTTTTCACCATTTTTTTTATATTTACACTAACTATCCCTAATTTTTTGGATTTTTCCTTTTTCTTTTCTCAACTAACTAACATGTTTGACTTTCTTTATTTTATCAACACTGGGATCATAGAATGAGAAGCGCCCATAGAATAATCTATGGATGTCCTGACGGATAAATTCATCGTCCCCGATTTTTCACTAGTCCCAAGCTAAGCGTAAAAACGAAATCACCGCTGAGCACAAGTAAAGATGCTAACACTACTCATAACTATGACTTGTCAACTTTTCGCTCCCAACAATTATTCAATTTGTGCTTAATTTTAAGTTAAATTTAGATCGACAATTTTAGAAAGTAGTATAGTTTATGTGCATAACGATATTTCTGAAGAAACCTGGGGAAAAGACTAGATCACCCACCAACCAGCATATTCTCGATAGATCCCAGCCGAGTTCGACTTAGGTTATCAGGTTGAGACCCCACAGGAGAATGTTCGCAATGTAATAGCGGGATACTCCACCCTTTTAGGCCGAATTTCTTAGATTTACCGCTAAATAAACAATACTTATAACACCCTGTGTTTTCAAGTCTTTGACGACGTCAATAAATGTGCTATTTATTTTTATTATTGTACGTGTTTGCTTAAAATTGTAAACGTTAAGTTAAATCGCGTACGCCAAAAATTAGCGTTCAATGTAAACGGGCATCAAACAATTAAATGTTTACATCAAGCAAGGGTTATATAATTATTTTAATGATAATTATCAACTTTGTTCATTTTATTTTTATCGGATACGTAAAGTGTATACGTTTCGCGATATATTGCGTTTAGGCACTCCCGGAACCACAAAAACTTTTCTACGCTTCAACAAATACCCACGTTTATACCCAATACCCAAAATTTAGTCAATATTATCATACATAAGCTACTAAAACCGGATATAGAGAGAAAAGAACAAGAAATGCAAGTTTAAAACACAATTCCATGTTTTCATGGGATGTTCTCTACTATTTGAGGACATACCCCATCCCTACCATCCTTTGACTAATAACCATGACCTTGGCCATCCCTAGAACACCCCTTATGTCTCCTTGACCAAGTATACACCTTTTATAACATACAAGCAACTAGCAACTAACTCATACATCACAAAACACTTGGTAAAAGTTCACAAAAACTCTCTTTTGCTCTCTCTTTGGCTACGGCACAAATACACCACCCACACAAATCCATACAAAATTTTCTATAACCCTTACACTTCTATATACACATATCCTAAGATGTACTAAGACATTTGCAAGCATTGGTTAACCATTTCCAAGTTATAATCAAGAAAAAGGAAGCTAGGGTTTAGTGAAGGAAAGTAAGAGTTTATAAGAGCAATTTTGGTTTTTGTGGCAAAACAAGGGTTTAGCACTTGTACATACCATCATCACATTCTTCTTAAGGTCCATTTAAACTCTTTATGTTGCTATAATTTTCATTATTATGCATATGATATTTCTAGTTAGCTTAAATCACCCATTTAGGATTATTAACATGTAAAAAGAAGTTTTATTTATTGTCATCATAATGTACACATTTATATATCCTATGATGTTATGGACATCATGTTAAAATGGTCACACAAGTAATTTACACTCTTGGTTAAACATGAAAATGGTTATGTATTAATTAGGGTTTACAAGTTTCATAATATGTTTCAACTTAAAGAAATACATAAGACATGTTAATATTGATTATGGACTTTTAATCATGTTAATAGAACACTAAAATAAAGTCATATGGAAAGAAATACACTTGTACACACTTGGTTATGTATAAAAATGATTATTGACAAAACTAGTAAATTAAGGTTACTTAAGTAAAGTTATGGTTTTAAAGTATGTTAATGGATTTGTTAACATGGGTAACTTGGACATATGAGGACTACTATGGACAATGGACACTTAATATATGTATGATTTATAATATATATGATATATGAGACTTGTGGTAAAATACAAAAGTGGTAAAGTATAAAGAAAAGATCAAAAATGGATTCAACAAACTCAAGCAAACATTCTGTCCAAGATTCGAATTTTTACATATCCATTTTATGTTTTTATAAGATAATACATTTCACGACGATTCCGAAAAGGTAAGAAACTTGTTAAACGGATTAATAACGAAAAAGTTACGTTAAAAACGAGTTATACGTTAATAAACGAAGTCGTAAGTAAATTTTTATAAAAATCATAAACAACAAGTATTAATATTTTTAATAAATAATACACATTTTTAGGATTCCAAAATGATAAGAATCGTAATTTTTCAATTAATAACGAACGAGTTATGAATTTCGCGAGTTTACGACAATTAATACTTTTATAAAAGTTACTATTCATGACAGAAAGTTATATTTTTGTAAACCTCATAAATATATAGAACTTTCAAATACGAGAACGTCCTCGAAAGAATCACTAAAAACAGAGCTATAACGAATAAAATACGACATTTTCGGGTTTTACGACAACAAATACGAATTTTATAAAACTCATGTCTGTTATGAACAGTGTAACATCCGAGAATTTTCGAATTTAGAATGACGATGTCAATCTTTGACTTTTAGGGTCTGGCTTGACTTATAA